>JAWWMK010009617.1:30637-75522 GCA_035047105.1 Galeopsomyia nigrocyanea
CCCCCCCCCCCCCCCCCCCCCCCCCCCCCCCCCCCAAGCGGGGACAGTGCTCTAATCATCCACCATTAATGCAGCGACAGGATTTGCCAGCGGGTAATCGGCAAATGTATGTGCATGTACGCGTTTGGCGCGAGTACATGAGTGAATTATTTACGTCGGCTGTTAAAAAATGAATTTTCTTTTTTTTTCTTTTTTTTTTCATCGAGATTCACTTTACGTCGACGATTAAGAAGGGATTAAACGTATAATCCAGAAAGATAATATCTTTTTTATCTCTCTGTGTCTCGAAAAGCCCCTCAAATATACGTATAGAGTTCTATTCACTCGAAGTCGGTTGAATCGAGGCATGTACAAGTTAATTAGTCGCACACGCGCTACCGCTTTTACGAGGAACACTCACTTGCACACCCTGTCATGAAATTGCTCGTAAAATACTCCTCTCTCTCTCTCTCTCTCTCTCTCTCTCTTTCTTGGAGGTCGCAGCTTTTCAAAACTTGATTGATATTTTTTGACGTGTAGTATTGTGCAATCGATATAAAATCTAATCGTGATTAACGTAGTGTTCTTATTAGTAATTACACGAAGTTGATCAGATCACTGGAAAACAGTTCTGTTTTATAGTGCAGCACGCGAAGAACCAAATTGATGAGTACGTAAAGCAAAGGAGCAGTTTTATTTTCTAGAAACGAATGACCTGGAAATTCTTCGGGCATTTTCTAGTGGCAAGGTAAAAGATCTTTTTCTTTTTCTTTCTCTGTAAAAAAAAAAGAACGAGGAAGCAAAGACCGATACATATACTCTCAAGTCTTTTCTAAACAGATCTTTTAGTCGTGAAAAAGAAAAGGAGGTTATTTGTACATTATGGTCATGGTTTATTTTCGAAAGGTTATTTTTATTTAATTTAATTAAATATACAGTCAGTTTTTAATGAATACTGCGATGAATAGAGAATGTAGCTTTCTCATTCCCCTGGGTTATCACGATATTACGGTATAGTGCAAAACGGATTTCTCTCGCTTTGAGAAATTTATCATCGAGTTTGCGAGTTCGCTGGTCATCCTGCCGTGTACTTAGCACATACGCGTAAGCATGTAACGCTGGCATGTACTGTGTGCATGTTAGCCACTCCTCTGCAAGCTTGTAGAGGTGTTAGCATCTGTTTAAATGTTGCTGTAACAGCATTACTTTGGTTAAAGTTGTTGATAACTTTTTCGCCCTATAAATATATTTGAAACTTATTGTACGATGAATTATGAGGTATTTCATTGGTATGCGAAATCGATTGTGAAATTAACTCGAAATTTATATCATTGAAATTATTGTTAAAAATTTTCTAGACTACTGATCAAATGTGTTGTAATTATTTGAAGAACTTATTTGAAAAATTCATTCCCGTTCTACAAAATTCCACTCGTACGTACATTATCAAATTTAACAATAAAGATCTGGAAATCACGTTTGAAATTCAACGAAAACAACAAAGATCGAACAAAAATTTAATTTCCTACCTGGCATTTTCATCAAACTTTATATAGGTATTATCTTTACCCGCCGTTATATATATAAAAAAAAACGATTCCTCGATAAAAAAAAAACATAAAATGAGCAGCAACGCGAACACATTCCCACGTCTCTCTTGATAAATGAAAATATTTTTTTAATTAAAAAACTCACCGCAATCCCAATTCAATAAATCCGAACAATTAATCAACGCAATGACGCGTCTTTCCCAAGCGCAATGAGAGAGAAAGAAAGAAAGAAAAAAAAAGAAGAAGAAAACTAGTCTTTTAAAATTCCCACGAGTCTATAAGTCACAATTCTCGCCCCCTCAACGAGAGACAAAGACACAGAGAGAGAGAGAGACGGAGAGAGAGAGAGAGAGAGAGAGAGAGAGAGAGAATCGTAGCTTATATATCCCCTTGACGCGCATAGATCACTTGTGCCGTACTACGCTGCGTGCATCTTCTCGTGCAGCATATACACAGTGCAGCAGCAGTTGCACGTACGCACGCAGAACTATCAACAGCGAGGAGAGTCGAGGCCACAAAATGAAAGGTTGTAAATCACGCAGAATTAAGGGAGTGCAACGCTGGCTTTTGTAGAAGAGCAAACATTGATAGACAGAGAGAAAGCCTGTAAATACAAGCCAAATGCATGCTGCTTTGTATGCGCCCCTGTGTACGTGTGTATGTATGTGTGTGTGTGTGTGTGTGTGTGTGTGTGTGTGTGTGTGTAATTACGGTCAAAGTCGAGGTTCCGAGAGTAGTTTCAAGGCAGCTCCGGCGACGTTCCGTAATCTTTGTGCATGACTAACGTGTTTACGTGTGCGCAATTACTCGTTGCCGGAGATGTTGTCACTCGCTCTCTCTCTCTCTCTCTCCTTCTCCCTCATCGTGTTTTACCATCAAAGCCAAATATGTGTGTTTCGTATACTAATTAACGTATTCAACCTTATTCGCTTGATGTTATACAATTAAAAGTTGTGAATTATTACCTTATTAAAGCTTACTTTAATTACGATTGGGATGTAGGATGAATTAAATATAAAAAGTTTTTACGATCCTTCTCTTCTCTTTTATTTTATTTTTTTGCCTGTTTGATTGACGATCCACGCAGAGTCGAGCCCCATTTTAATTGTGCTGCTTGTTGAACCCTGAAAATTTATTGGCTCTCGTTCGGAGTTGATCGACAGAGGGGAGGGGTTTTACGGAGGGGGGGGGGAGGGGGGTGGCTTTTGGCAACCGTAAAGCACACACCTGGTGGCTTTTCAATTAAACCGAATTTCGTTTACGTGCCATTTTGATGGCCGTTTAATTACTCTCGCTACTCTCGCCGTTCGCGGCCGTATAATATTGGGAATGAAGCAAAGATTATCTATAGCTCAAAGTTGATATTAAATTTCAATATACTGTATATATATATTCTGAGTGTCATTTCATGGTTTATGCAGAAACTTTCGATGTATGCAAAATTGGCAAGTAGTTTTTTTTCTTCAAATTCTTTTAATGTGAAAGTGCATCTCAATTCACTCTTGTTATCGAGGAATTCAATAAATAATTGATTTCAAACTCTGTCGGCGTTCAAACCGAATCGAGGTCTATTATAGAAATTGCTTTTCATTTCTTTCAATATTCGTCTAATCACGTTAACCACTTGTAAACAGAATAACGTCAAACAGCAATTGAACCCATTGCGGCGAAATGATATAAACTATATATAAACTCGAAAAGCCAGCGGCGGTAGGCAGGATTGATTCAAAGCGAACCGCATGCAAACACACGGACATTGTCACATCGTCCGAGTCTTAATCTATACATAGCCTATTCGAAATGACAATCGCATCCCTCTCTATAGCCTCCCTTCCCTCCTCGTCACGGACTCGGCTATTGTGTTTATTTCGCTCGTAAGACTGGCTAACAACGGATCTTCATATCCGTTTTCTGGCTTAATTTGCATCTCACTGACCTCGCAATTTTCGACATGACTGAACCCTGTACATCGGCATAAGCCCCTCTCCCCGTCGCGTTCGCTATGGTATATACACGTACTTGTGCATAGAATTGCCTTGGCTGCCGACCAAATTTCCATTTGACATTTTACATTGAACAAAAAAATAAAGGATTGCGACGTTTATTTGTTTATTTTTTTCCTTTCTGATGCTGCTGTCAGTTTGCTTTGTGTTTATAAAATAATGTTTATTTTAATAATTGTGTTTACTTGATACTTAAATATCAATGTATTGCGGAATTAGTAAATGAAATACGGTTCAATCATTCAACTGAAATGAATGCATTTATGCATACTAATAAATCTCTGTACCTTTATGGAAATGATCAAAATCGTACAATATAATAATAACTGATTTGCGGTTTACAAACCGCATAATCAAATTTGTGTAAAGCAATTATTGAATTTATAATTTATTGCTCTGAAACATAAACTCATGCTATTACTGCAATAATTAAAAAAATAAACCTAATCAACTCAACGAAAACTCGAGGAGCAAGAGGAAAAAGAGAAGGCACATCGCGCATTCTCAACTCCAATGACACAATGCAGCGTCGGCATTCGATTACCTGTCTCCCACGACGCGCAACGCTGCTGCTGCTGCTGAGGGGGGCGAGAGAAAGCCTGACATAATGCAGTAGCAGAGGCACCGAACTCCCGTATTGATTTCGCATCGGCCTCTGCTCGTCTATCTAGCGTCCCACGGGAGAGACACGAATGTCCCACGAGAAAAGGCTATCGACAGCCTTTCGTAATTAAAGAACTTCCAGAAGCGAGAGGCAATGTATATATACCATATCTGGGTAACGAGAGCGTACCAGCTAGTTATGTGCAGCCAGACGCAAACTGTTTACGCTTCGCAGACGTCATGTGCGTGCGTGCGAATTTTTTTTTTTTGTGTGGTGGATTAGCGAGTGATTGATGATTTGGTTTTGAAAGAAAAATGAGGTTTCGAGAGACGTTTCGTTATATTTTATTTTGTTTATTTTTTAACATTTCTGTTAATTGTATGTACAGACAATGGTTTTGGATTTATACGATTGATATTTTAATACAAATATAATTCTAATAATTGTTGGTGCATCGACTATCAAAAGCCGATATAAATGTTTCCCTCTGTTCTTTTTTTTTTTTTTTGCTTTCTCTCTTATTTCCTCCTAAAGCCGAAATATCAGTATACACACTATGTACATAAATGGGGAAGTGAAGACGTTTAATAAGCGATGCAAATATTTTTGACCTCTCCCCCCTGCTCGACGTGCGTGAAAATATTATCTTAAAAAACAATATATCGAGTTCGATGGCAACGTCATAAAATGTTTTAGCTATTTTTTTACATATATCTACGTAGATAAACTTTTATTCTTTACACACAGCTTTATTTCGACGGGGAACTATGTATTATTATTCTGTTTTTTTTTTTTCGTGAATGATCTATAGACAGAAATATCGTGCATCCACACACACAGAGCGCGCGGAACATTTAGATAAAGTGTTTGATCATTTGACTCATATATTTTGTCGACCCACATCGAAAACAGTTGTTATTTATCCAACCAATTGTAAAATAGATAGTAATTACCGAATTAAATTCACGTAATTTGCGCGACTAACGACAAATATGTTTTATTCTTTGTGGCAGTCAAAAAGTTTTTTTTTTTTATTTTAGTACAAAATACTTTCTCGAGTTTTCATGCGATAAAAAATCTATCGATACACATATCAAAGTAAAACTAAAGCATACAACGCAAGCTCAATTTAAATACGTATCAAATCACACGCGCGAATGTTTTCGAAAAAAAGGCAGTTGTAAAACCATATTTGACACTCAATTCGATAAATTTCGAACGCCAAGTCACGCGTGACCAGCACGCGCTTGTTTTTTTTACAAAGCCAAAACGCCATTCGAAATAATTAAAAGCATTGCACTGAAGCCAAGTAGCGTCGAGGTCGAAGCATTCGCCGAAGTTGATGGTAATTCCTGCGCGAGTCTCTGATTGCTCGCCGCCAATGCCGCGCGTTTCTCAGTTTTGTACTCCGGTGCGGTGGTAATTCGCGGTATGACGGCCTTGCAAGCTACATTGAGATTGCCGTCGGGAAAGTGTTTGCGAGTCAAGAGCAACGAGAGGAATGCTTTCGATGGCACTGTATCGTATTCATCCATCGTCGTTGTCGGGTACGCTGTCTTGTCGTAACGCACGTACGCGGGAGGCATCTGAAATCACAAATCAATTTTTTTGTTGAGGACAAAAAAAAACAAACAAACCATCGCGATTATAATAATAAAACTTCGATCCATAATTCCAAAATGTCTAGCAGACTGCACGGTATACGCATTAAACTTAATCGCCTAACCGCCCATTAAAATTTCGAATATCATTTTCCAAAAATTAATAGTTATAAGCACACACCGCGCGCACACCCACAACCTCTAAAGAAAAAAAAAAGAATCGACGAAAGTACCCCAGCGTTTGACGCACACGATAACGAAATTCATCGTTGGCTGCAGCTGGCAACATAAAACTCGAGTATTCACCGCCCACCACGTAGTAGTAGTAGGTCGATTTTATCCCTACGGGACGATAGGTATACGTCGTTTCTAATTGAATCTCTCGTCGAAAATTCGCAACTTTCGAAAATTACGCCAAACCTTATACCCCTTTGTTCCTCTCCCTACGTGTGCGTGATGCAAAGCCGTTCGAGGCCTATCCCTTAATAAATCTTCTGATCCGTCGATTTACGATGCGTGCGTGCTAGGAATATTAGTCGATTATCAAGATTTTGTTACAACTGTACGATAGGAGGGGCTAAGTTTTGTAACTTCCATTTAGAAAATTATTCTAAAAAAAAAAATGTACGTTACCTTGTTCTTATTGATGTAGAAGATAATCTCGGCAGGTGGGTAACTGGGCGCGGACTTGCAATTAACGTCGAGATGATCGCCCACCTGGTAATAGGGTTGGAGACCTTGAAGCACAGGAGGATTGGTCGGTAGAATTGCCACGCTCACGTTCGCCACCGCGATGTCCGATTGGAATGTATGCTCTACCGACACTTCGCACGCGTACGTGCCTTGGTATGCTTTTATATCTGGAAATTGGAATGTCAGGTATTTTTTTTATTTCTTGTTGTCGTGATGATGATTAAAAATGAATAGGGGATGTTTACATTAGGATAATGAAGAGGGGAGAAAGGGATGTATTTGATTTGTCGGTATACAGGGAATGATTTTGATGTTTACAAAGTCTAATTCATTAATTTTGATGACGAAAGAGAAAGAACAACAAAAGTAATTACGTACTTTTACGAAAATCTTCGCGACCCTCGAGAGTCAATTGTTTGCTGTCGCTCTCGGTCAAATTGACTCTGACGTCGTCGGTCGATTCAGTAAAAGCTGATCCAGGTGGATTTAAAGTTGGCTTGTACTTGAACAGCATCTTATCGTACTTGTACCAGTCGACCGAGTAAAGTTCCCTACCTCCCAAATCATACTCGCAGCGTAACACTAATTTTTTACTGTGTGGATCTATGATCGTTGGTGCCTCTAATTTCTGCACGATTTTCGGTGTCTGTGGTTGCTCCGTTTTCACGCTAACTGTAACAATTCACGAGAAAAAAAAAAGTCAAAGATTAAATTTCGTTGAGATAAATTGAAGCAACATCTTGCGCGGAACTCAATACAGGCTTTATTGCAAGCGAAACGCCGTAGAAACTGCACAGTCGCAAAATCATTTATTCAGAGAAACAGGCGTGTTCCGGGGTATATAGCTTCCCCCAACTAATTGAAAGTATTCGATTAACAGCTCTCGGCCCGAGAGTTTGCGCGCGCGCGCGTACGGTCATTATCGGCAGCTGCCGAAATCGTAAATTTTCGAATACTCGAGCCCCCAAGCCGCGCTCGATTGGCTTTTGCCGAATCAATGATTTTAAACTCGCGCTCGCTTTGGGTGACTTGGCTATTTCCGAGAATATGCTTCTTTTTTTTAAGGCGTGGCGCCGACAAGTTAATGATTGTGAATGACCTTTTTTTTAAGGAATGACTGATTTGGCGAGGAACGTTTAATCTTGTTGTTTCGTGGGTACTAGCTTTTAATGGCGCCAAGAGTGTTTAAAAAAAATTGTTTTCTTTATTCACTTCATTTGATTGCTTTATTGCATTTTTAACTTAAAATTATTAATTTTTCAATTTCATTCCGTTTAAACTATGAACTTTTTTACAGCTTTCAGTAATTTATTCCAATTCCATAAATAATCGTTGATAATCCTCTTCCTTTGTCGAAAACAATAACTCCTTTGAAAAACACACGAGCATTTGTTTCTCAAGCTCTAGCAGTGAAAGAAAGAAAGAAAGAAAAAAAAGGGCACAGTCTGTCTTGGAGCAGATAAAAACCAATTAAAGCCAATTGTCCCTCATCTCTACTAAGCCGCGCGACGCTCGCTCGCTCTGTCTTCATAAATAAAGTGCGTTCCTCTGTCGCGCCACACGTGATAGAGAATAAGGGGCAAACGAGCCATTTGTGAAGTGAGCAGATGCATCGTCGACTTTCTTTTTCTCTTCTTTTTTTTCTTTGTCTTTCTCTCTCTGATAGTAAACACGCGCGAGCGACGTTCGAGAAAAACTTTTCTTTCGTCCGCAAATACAGGATTGAAAGTTTGTTCATTTGACGGCTGTCCTATGGCTTTTTATCGGTTATTTCTTCTTTTTTTTTCTGTGAATCGAGTAGTCGATGAATTTATTTTCCTGGAAATTCGTGCCTTTGACTGTGAGTTGAGAAAGAGCCAATTAAAAACAATAGAATTACGCCGTTTTATTTACTTTTGCTGTTTTTAGAGTCAAGTAAACTTTCGCGGTACTTTTAACAACATATTTTTAATAACAAATGTATTATATCAACTTCAACTAATTTTGATAAAAATCATCAATCAATAAGAAAATTGTACCCGCAAATATAATCCGCGTGACCGTGCAAATCCAATCGCGTGCTTGCGTCTATTATCAACGTTAATTGCAGGGCAATTCTTCGCAGTCGCCTCGCGAAAGTCGACAATGAACCCTCTCAAGAGGAGAGAGAGAGAGAGAGAGAGAACCAACCAAGTTTCGCTCTTCAACTTCGTGTCTCCGGTTCAAAGCGTATTAATTAATCCGCTAATTATTGAAATAACTGCCGAGTTAATTGGACCCAACGGACTCTTGGATTCCCTTAATATCGCTTAAGAGGTCGGTTATATATACACGCAGACACAAAAGCGATCCTGAGAAAGCGACGACTTAATTTATTTAGGGGTTAAAAGAGCTGAAAGAAACAGCTGTTTATGTCGTGAGGAAGTCCGTTGTAGAATTTATCTCCAATTTACATAAAGAGGGTAGATTTTATCCCAGTTTTCAATTTTTTTTACGCTTGAAAAAAAAAAGAAGAATCTCTGAAATGAGGTCGGAAAATTAATCGAACAGACGTAAGGTAAATCCGTCAGCCAGCAGCAGCGCAGCGAATGATTCGCATGAATTCAGATTTTCTTATGATTTATTCAAGAGCACCATAGCTCAGAGCGAATAATCGATATCCCCGACTACGACGACGTCGACGGCGACGACGACGGAAGAAAGTTTAACTGTTCAATGACTCGCGCACACCGGAAATTCCAAAGATTACAGGCTCGCCAGTAGGAATAAAGAAAAAAAAAATCTGTTCGTTGTCGGGGCTAATGCATTTCAAATGTGCCGTCGAACGAATAAAATTATATCGATGCTATTCGGTGGCTTGGACGCTGCGCACACTGTATATGTAAATTTATTTGCGATTCGTTTTATTTCATATTTTTTAATGATTGCGATTTTTAATTAAAAGCTTTTTCATTATATGAAATGTATTTTTCACTACGTTTTTGATAAAATTAATCTTATTCACGAGCGAACTCTTTTATCAAAATTTTAATTAGCTGCGTATTCTCTATGTAGAGTATTATTCATGTAAACAGATAGAAGCATTTTAATATTCGCTCTTTGCTCAAACAGAATTTACTGTGAATTTTAATGAAAAAAATAATTATCCGTACCCATTTGTATTTTTATATTCATTTCAAAATATATAATCCAAAATATTCAAAAGAGAAACAGAACCACAGTGAAACTCTATACTGACATAGGAAATAATTTTACGGCTGGATATGCTGAAGTCATAAAATCAGATTGGTCGACGTAGTATAGATCGCGGTTGTAGAGTCCAGTAGAATCGACCGGAAGACACATAACTCGGCTTCCCGGCCACGAAATTGAATTTGCCTGCGAGCTCACCGTCGCGTCGTCGTACCAAATAATCACAACACAGTGATCTTATATATGCAACCACCTCATCTCGATACATACGCGCCCGGATTTCGTAGTACCTCGTCAAAATTCGAACGCGACGCAGCTATAAGCAATGTTGCCACATACAAGTCAGTTGTATATATGTTGTAATGAAACTTATGCCGTATACGACAATCACGTTTATACACTACACTGATTATCCGTTTGCAGCTTAAGCTGAGCCCCGAGGAGGAACCAAATGAAATTCCGATAATGTAATTACTTTATGGAACGTGCGTGCGTGTGTGTATGTGTCTACGAACTATCGGTGCTCCGCGGGGAATGCTTCGCTCGTCAGGTGCATAATTCGCGCGAGTACTCCGTCTGATATACCCATCGTGTCCTCTCTTTGCTTGTACACCCCTTCGATGTGATTGCGCAAACGCGCTGCTTCAAAGGAGTAAGTGCTTCGATTGAGAATCTTACGAATTACTAATTAATTATCACTTTTGGTGATGTGAAAGCTAAGCAAAAATTTTTAAATAATTATTTCATTTATTTTCTACGCTGTACGAGAATTTATCCCAATTTTACTTTGCTTTGATATAAAGGTATATGCATAAATCTTCGCTCAAGTAGTCGTCATTAAAAACTAAGTGCTTTTATTTTCGGCCTCGAGTGAAACAAACAATCGCAAGATTCAAATCAATTGGCTACTATTAAGAAAAAAAAAGGAGGCCCTTGACGAGCAATGAGTACGTCCTCCATTTAATAACCATATATCGCGCAATTATCATAAGCGCACACATAGCAATTTCACCCTCATCGTTTGCGTCTCCCTTTAAATCTCCACGTAAGCCCGCGCGCCGCGGCCACTTATTTTTTACGTCGGAGCTCTTCAATTGTTTCCTCTCTTCTCTCTCTACGCCGTTCACTATTTAATTGGCTCTTTCATGCTTCTTTCTTTTCTGTTCCCTTCCCGTGGCCGGAAAGAGCGATAACACGCGCGCTTGTCGTTCGTGATTTTTTATTTTCCTTTTTTTTTTGAACTATGGGATTTGAATGCGTATTGCACACTTTTTCCGCGTATTTTTTTGCAAATCCAATTGGAGCATTTCACAGATAGCAATAACAGAGAAAAAAACGACCGATTTTGTCTTTCTTTCCGCGCTTTTACGCTGTGTGAAATAGCGCGTGCGTGCGCGGAGTTTGCTTTTTTTTACCGCGAGTTTGAATGGTCGAATATTTTGGCGTCTAACGCTTGTTGCTGTTGCGAAAAAAAATGGGCCACGAGCGATTGTACGCGAGAAAATGCACGATAAATTGAATTTTTTGTTTGTTGCGAATCGATAGAAAATTTGTGAAAACTCTTCGAAAAAAGTGGAAAAACCTTTTCTCATCTCAATTGTATTGATTGGATAATTTGAGTGCTGGTAGCAAAATTTATGATGATACAAAATAGCGACAATTTGTTCAGACTTCAAACATTTTTTTTTCATTTGAAAGTTTTTTTTTAATAAAGCCGACATTAAAATTTCAGAAAATATTGAAATTCATAATTTATTTCTCCCGAGGCGAATATCAAAACTAAACCATGATAGAATTTGAAAAATCTCTTGCATTATTTTAAATAGGGGGAGGAACCCTTTATTAGAAAAAATCCCTCTGACATAAGATATGTTAATCCGAGCATGCAAAAAAATGCAAATTTTCATTAGACACACTCGCTTCATTTACATCAGCAGTGAGTATGCGAGACGAGCTAAAAGGCAAAGGGAAAAAAAGTCGTTTGCTCTCATAATGATAATAGCGCTATCCGAGAAGATTGACAAGCGGGAAAAAATGCAATGAAACTGTAGCTGGATGAATAATTTGACTCGGTGGAGTAAATATCAAACGAGATCAAGAGACAATCAAGCCAAAGGATAATTGAATAAGTTTGGCGTGTTACAGACTGCAGAACACGGTGAATTACACATTGATGGAAGTTCAAAAGGGAATCGAATTCGATCAATCGTACAAGTAGAAACGTTCCAGTGACTAAGATTTGCGTTATTTGATTTACAACATTACTTTATGTTTAAAGTTTATTTCATAAAAAATTGTGGATTGCATTCAAATTGATTTTATTATCTAACAATAGAAAATGTACATTAAAAAAATCATTTTTTAATATTCAATTAGAATAAGAATAAATTGATACTTATAATTTCATTTAAATGTTACAATATTTTATCCATGCACTTTTTCTCAGTACAATATATATTCCACTTCATAAATTCCTAATTCATTAAATCAGGAAATTATATTCAATAATTCGAATAATGAACGTGGATGCGCAATCCCAATCAAATATAGATACTCGTGCAAGGATTAAGAAGAAAATTAATGGAGTTTTAAACTACAAAGCTATAATTCAAACTCGCCCGTTTGAAAAAAGAACTTAATCGGATTACTTGAGTCGGTGCTTCCCGATTCCCAATAGTGCATAAAAATGGTGCACACGTGATCAATTTTTTATTTCATTTTCCGTTGCGATGCATATAAATCGAAGAAGAAGAATAGTATATCTATCTATTGGTAATATATTTTTGCAGATATTATTTGTTTGAGAATTTTTAAAATTCGCTTCAGAAGTGCAAACTACACAACAGAATTTACATACATGGAGAATTTTATAATTATATTTACAAACTTTAGAAAGCTCGTCAACTTGCCTGGTTGGATTCAATATTAGGATAGTTATCAAGCACGATAAAGTTCAATATTGGTAGACACGAAAACTCGGGAGTTACTCAACTATTTCCATAATCGATAGCTTAATGTTACCCTTTTGAAAAATAATATAATAACTGACGTTCAAACAGTGTAATTGAAAACCTTTCATTAAAATATCTCGGAAGTTAACTACTTGAAACTTAATAAGCACCTTAGTTTTTCGATGAATTTATTGGCAATTCAGTTTCTCGCAAAATAATTACGTACTCAACTCAGCTATGAGGTTCATTAAACTGCAGCTTCAGCGAGAATTTCAATTAAAAATCACTTAGTGTAATCTACTTTGAGTGAGAGAGAAAATTCCAGTTGAACTTTATGATCAAACGCTCAGAGTTTCTCACGAAAAATATTGCACACTCCAGTAACTTTTAATAGGGAGTGTAACTTTTCAGCAAATTTTTCCCTCTCTCTCTCTCCCTTTGTAAGGTACACATACAATAAAAGAATGAAAAACCTGAAAGGCTTCAGTGAAAAAACATAGCGCCGAGTGAACGACGCGTCTAACGCGTTTTCAAAATAACTTTGATGGTGTAACGATGAATAGTAACTTTATTGAAAGGGTGTCAGTCATCCGTCAAAAATTCCCATTTCAAAAAAGCGTAAAAGGTTTCTTTTTTTTTCAACTCTGTCGCGTCATTTGTATGTGATACATCGTTCACACAATTTTCAAGAAGAAAAAAAAGCTTTCGCTCAATTAAAATCGCTGAAAACTTCCAATTTACAAATTTCATTCAATACTAAAAACGTTTAAGTATCATCCATCACGCGCTCATAAAACTTGCGAATAAAAAAACTTTCAGAAGAATCGTAAAAAAATAAGCCTCTCGTTCGCTAACCCGCCGTAAAAACATTCTCACTCTCGACGAGGCAGTAGTTTAAAAAAGAAAAGTGAAAAAGTGAAAAGAAAAATAAAAACAAGGTCGTTTATGCAAAAGAGCGGAGCGCGCGCGCGACGAGAACAAAGCGAGGGTAGGAGAATCACCTGTGGCGAGAGCGGCGACAAGTAGTAAGAGTCGCATTGCGCTCGGCCACCTGTCGAGGAGGCACGTTTCACTGGCGCTCGTCATCCTTCTGCCTTTCATCGCGACTCGTCCGGTTTTCACCACAAAGCTTCCCTCATATCTTTTTTTTTTCTAAAACTCTTGATTTTCACAATAAATAACTTTTGCAAACATCTATTCTCAACTTAATTCACACACATATTCGTTCACCGAGTCACTATGAAAAAAAAAAATAAAATAAAAACACAATTGAAGAAACTACTGAAGCACGTGGTTCATAATAATACACAAAAAAAGCTCGTGAGCGAGCGCTGTTATACAGTGCGTACGTTCGACTTGCGCGCTGCCGCGACACAGACTAGCGCCTCTCTCGTACTACCCGGCAACGCCACTCCCACTTGCGCATGCTCCGTATGATATATAGATGATATGCTCGGTATAGTCGCAGATGTATATTTGACGCTGATCCACGTGCCCCACGCGGCGGCGGCGGCGGCGAGGCGTCCGAACAATTAGACCTATATAGCACCGCGACCAACGACATGTGGAATCCGAGGCACGCGTTCGTGTCAATACTTTGTTTCGAAGGGGGATTAGTATTTTTCAATTTTGGTCACGTGCTGTTCGACTGCTGCTGCTGCTGCTGAAATGTCGTTATTGGGATTTGGGATGTTGGATATGAGATTTTATGACTATCTGCTGAGGGGACATTGTGGTTTCTTAGTGTTAATGAATCTGTTTGGGCTATTCTGTTGGATTTTAAATTTGATATTGTCGCTTATGCGATGAACTTCATGTTATCGATTTTGTTTTGAAAAGCTATACTAAATTTACGTTTAACTATATGCTGACAAACATTTATCTAAAAAAATTAGCAGAAGCTTTTTCGTAATTTCATTACTTTAGAAATGAAGCTTCATCACAGGTAATTACTCAACCTTCTCTTTGAAGAATACAAGTTTCATCCCGTTTGCTCTCTCTCTCTCTCCCCTGCCACTGCTCCTGTCAATAAACACATGTCTACCAATTTCCCATATGTACACGCGGTGAGTAAGCCGTGAACGTCGTTCTTTTTGTAAGCACATGTGTGCACGTGCGCGCCGCTTGGACTTCCGTTCCTAGCCGTAAGCCAATTAATTTGGATCATAGGGGGGGTTTTTGGCTACGACTAACTTTCCTTACGCGTTTCCTCACCTCAATTATTAGACTCGGACACATATTTTCTGGATACGAAGCCTTGCGAGGTTCTTACTTGCTCGTGCAGCTTCTTCATTTTCGCGCGAAAAATATTTTATTGTAGAACGGAAATAACGTAAGCAATGGTTTGAAAAAAATGAATAATCAAAACTTTAAAATTCTTACAAACGTTTGTGGGCGGTTTCAATGTTTTTTTGCAACTCTTCGCATAAAATATTCTATTTCGCTTATTTGGCACATCCATTTTCCTTTGTAAAATAACTTTTCTTTCTTACTCGGCAAATCTTTGTCTATATATCGAACCTACCCACCTACCTACCTACCATCCTCTCTCCACCCGCAAGCTCGTGCTTGCGGAGCGAAGATCCTCGTTTCCCGGCTTGATGTACGCGTAAACTGAAAAGTCCTGTCGAGCGTCGGTGGCAGCCGCTAATGGACTCGCGAGCGCGCACGAGATCGTATTTCTCTCCTCAACGAGAATATCCGTGCTGCTGCTACCTCCTTGCACACACTCGTTCGCTTGCGCGCAGCAACGAACCTGTTCGTGAGTTTAAATTGAACATATCCACGTGTAAGTAGGCCGATGATTTAGTGCTATGCCAAAGCTTTTTTTCTTCGAGCTATATACCGCTTTTCTTTCCTTTCCTTTTTTATTAAGCACGTGTAGGGAAAGTTTTAAGCTTTTTATAAGGAGGCCGAAGCTCATGTGAAAGAAAGTATATGGGCACTTTATTTTCGGAGGAAGAGTTTGAAATGGTGATAATATGCTACCGAGGGAAGCTGAGGGGAGCAAAAAAAAATCCTCTTTTTTTTTCTCCGTAGATGCGGATGTTACTTTTTACGAGAGAAGTTATGGAAATGATATTAAGCACATTTTTTTAAGACTAAATTGCCGGTAATGCCATATAAAAGTTGGATGGATCGTAATTTTATGAGATTTTCTTTTTTTCGCGCAAATATGTATAACGCTCGAAAAATTAATGTCCTAGCTACTATTTTTTTCTGTCAACTACGCTTTTGTTTGTCCTCTCGTTGGATGGACACGACAAACTGAAATTTCGCGACTTTTTCTTTCGGCTTTTTTTATACAAGAATACGTTGTTTTTTTTTTAGAGCAAACAGACCTGTTGCAAAGTGTGCAATGTTGCGAGGAGTGTACTCGACTTTTTTTTGTTCACACTCGCATACGTATAGAGAACGTTATAGTCGTTTTTGGTCAACACGCAGGAGCTTTGTAGGCCACACATATAGAATTCTCGGAATATTCGAACGAACGAATTCTTGAAGAATTGCTCTTAGAGAAATTTCAACTTAATTGGAATTTTTTTTCCCCGACAACTTCCGGGTGAATAAAGGATGCCGATTCACTCTTAAAAGCTCGTGACGTTGGTTTTTCGATATTCATAAGATTCTCTTGGAAAGTGTCCGAGGAGACTAATATTTTCTCAACTGACATATGCAAACTTACAAAATCGATCAACCTTTGGCATTTAATTTCAGAAGTTTGGTCTTAAATAATAATAATATTCTCTTGAATATCCAATCAACGTGGTTGGCTATCGCATATAACTATTTAGCAATCAAGTTTGCATTATGCATCCTATCTAATAATTAATTAAGTCTCGTTATTTCCAGAACAACAGACTGATCGGTTTCACCGGTTAATAACGTGACGGCAGCCGCAAAATCCTATTATTCCGCTGGCTTCCTATCTAATAGGATTTCCTTTATTTCATAATAGTTCGCCCTAACACGACAATTGCGTGCTTTAGCTAAATTATTAGTCCGCTAATGAACCACTACTGCCGTGTAATATCTATTACTTACTCCATTTACGCGCAACACCCCCACATCTACTCGCGCTTTAGCTTCTCATTTGTAGAAAAGCTCGGTCAACTGTGTCGCATTTGGATTGAATTATTTGGATAATGTTTTTCGTTCTCATATATTATCTTATACAACTATATCGGATGAAGTATGTAAGAGATGTTTTAAAAATATTAATTTTCCTATTGGCCCTCATAATTTCATATCATCGCATTAATAACACGGGTGTAAAACGTCTTAACCAACGAAAATTCTACTTGGCGGCACGTTCTTTAAAAAAGCTACAGACAAACGTCGTTTTCGGTAAATTAATTGTCCGGAAACGAAGCATGAAATCTAATCCTTGCAGGAGGTAAATTGGATTATATAGGTCAGAGCGATAATCAAAGCTGGCATGACATGACGATATTATTTAATGCGCTGCTTACTTTAATGCTCTAAAGCGCTTCAAAGTAAACACTGTGCTTAACATTGTTATCCAGTTTATTGTAGTAGATGTTGAGTGAAGCTGAAATTATCTTTTAAAAAAAAAAATAGCTTCACGAGTATAAAATGAAAATTTTAGTAAATTCTGTCATCATGGATAACACATGTCATTTAATGCTGAACTAGTGTCACTGAACAAAATATATCGCCATTATTGTCCATCTCTACTCAGAGACAATACGCCTGTCGATAATGTTTGGAACTGCATGAATAGCCATATTCTATTTCATACTATGAGCTTAATAACAATGAAAGCATCACGTTCCACTTCTCAGAATTAAAACAAACCTGTCAATTCAAACATTTCCAACTAATGTTCTTGAATATAAAAAAAAAATAATCAACCCCAATTTTTCTACCTTCGTAACTCAACGACAATACATTTTTAAAGAAATGCAAAGCCTTCAATCATATACAGAGCCACTTAAACTCGCGCGAATTTGCGTGCTCGTCTCTCGTAACTTGCGCTCGCGCGCCATGGTGCAATGTGCGAAACGACGCGTCACGTGTACGTATATATATATATGTAACGCTTGTCTGAATTCCAGCAGCCATGCTTGTGGTAACCTACAGACGTTGCATCACCATACGCGTAGTACAGCGGTGGCATTATTGCGGCTGGAGAGCGATGCTCCGTTGCACACCTCTTCGCTTCGCTTCCACCAGTTTCAACCCTCCCCTTAAACTCGGCTTTCTCTCTTCCCTGCGTGCGTTTCAACGTATGCCTCGGTGCTTTTATACGATTTTGTGATACATAAAAGTGGTTTACCGTGTATCGTATGAAAAATAAAATTTATTTTTTTTTTACTCTTGTCGATGAAAAAGAAGCGAGGAAATATGAGAATCTCGTGTCACTCGAGCGAATGACATTGAAATAAATCATCGTTATCCTCGACGATATTCCAAAGTCACAGCTATACCATATCTATAACAATGAAAAGAGAAGAGAAAAAAAAAGCCGTAAGCGAAATAATAAGGATATTCCCGTGAACACGTCGACATGATTAACGTAGAATTGCTGATCTTAAATCTGAGAAGCAAAAGCAAGCTCAGCCGCAAGAGATCTCAATTCTCTGTCTCTCTCGCGTGCACAATAGCCGCAGCTGCGTCAAACCCGCCCATCCGCACTATACACTTGGATCGCGGGCGTGCTGCTGGTGCTGCTTCCGTAATTTATCGGCGTCGACGACGACGAGGCGAAGATCTTCCCCACAGTCCATGGCATTATTCGGGCCATCCTTCAAGCGCACTCTCAAGTGCACACGCCAAGGTAGAGGAAATGGAGCTGCCTGAAGGGAATTCACTTTGGCCGCTCGGCGCTGCGCGTAGGACTTTGTCATCTTGCTTGGCATTTATTGCCGAAAATGCTGTGTCGAGCTTTTTTTCCTTATGCTCGTCTGGGAATTTGGTTTAAATATTTAAGGGCGAAGAAATTAATGAATTAGTACCTGCTTTTTTTGGATAATCAAGAAGAGAGAAATATTCCGACCGCTATAATTTAATTCGTGGAAGAAAAAGTATAAAATCCGAAACGAACTGGGGTGTATGTGTGATTTTAGTCGAGTAGAGTCATCACTTAGTATTTGAATAATTCATTAGGTTATAAACAGGTGATCAAGAGAATTAGTTCTAATAGGAAATTTAATATTTTATCGAAATTATTTCCGTCGTACAACCCCAAACCATTTTATATTGAATCATTATCTCGCTACTAATTGAGCATAAAAATCGTCCAAATTTTATCCAACATTAAAACGCGTTATCCATCGCGCACACTCATCTCCGATCGAAGCTAACAATCAAACGGTCTCTGCACGTTGAGCGATGGACACGTCGCGCGCGCGTATCACGCAGCCTCCCCCTAATAAACGAAGCGCGCGTCGTAAATCACAAGGGAAAATGGACGAGAGACGTTCTCGGATTTCATCTGGTCGTTATCACAACTGGCACCGGGGCTCCAAGTGGCCGCGTCTTTGCAGAATAGCAGGAAGAGCGTCGTCGCTAGAGAGAGAGAGAGAGAGAGAGAGAGAGAGAAAGCCAGTAAATACGAAACTGTGCGGAAGGCGAAATGCAAACACACGAAGACGCGGGAGATACTGTATATTTACTCGCGCGTGATCGCATGGACGCAAGGAACAGCAGAGCAGTTTCCTCTGCCTTCCGTCATATCTTCGATGGACTTTGTTTGCATTTTGGGATTTAGCTCGAGGGGGTGAGACTCTTTTTTTTTATGCTTTTGCACGTTTTTTTCGTTGACGAGATATAGATGGATAGATAGATACAAATGTGAATAGTTTATATGTTTTGTCGAATGGAATTGATGTATCTGTTTTTTAAACTCATCGAGTTTCAAAACATGCGGGAAAGACATGACAGCTAGAACCACGTTCACGTACTTTTTATGTCACATAAAAAAATGAGAAGTTTGATGATAGCTTCAGAAGAGTGAGAAAGAAGAAAAAAAAACTAGAGAGATCGTCTGGCATGAGAAGAGACAGCCACGCGTAACACGTGTCCGAAGTCATAGCTTCTTTTTTTTCACGCAATGCGTGAGATGCGTCGAGTTTTTTTTTATATAGTGCTGTCGCGTATCTGTTCATTTGAATTATTTGTGGGAAAATTAATTATCGAGCTATGATTTGTTGTGGTAATTAAAGTAAAATGGATGAAATTAATAATAATTTTATTACTGTTTATATAGCGATAGTTTGACTAACCGTTATTTGAGAATAGCGTGATCGAGTAAATAATAAAAGTCATATTTATGATAGGACGAGGTGTAGTTTTCTATATTGATTTTATTTGATTCAAAAACTGCTGGGTGCACACGTGTGGGAAAATCGTGAAAATTGCTTGACTTTTTTTGTAAATATTTTCATCGACCTAGAGAGCAACCAAATAATGAAAATTCAATTTCCGTTCATAAACAAATGTTTCATTAATTGAATCAATTTGCAATTTTAATTCAATGCGGTTTCTTCTCAAAACATTCATAGCTGATTAAGAATGCAATTGATCATGCAACCTACATTGGATTTAATAACACATACTAACAAATACATCTATTCAAGCGGTTTCTAGAAATCGTTTATTCATCGGTACTCGTATTCTACACGACGTGCATTGGCTAAATAGTTTCGTACAAGCTCAAAAAATACATGACTTCGAGAGTCATTCAAATAGTAAAAATTGCACGTTTAATTCTAACAAAAATTCACCAACTTTAATTTCTACACTCTTGGGCGTGCTAACGAAGTATTCGAATTGCCAACTGCAAGTTTACTTATTAAAAACTTTCGCGGATCTCGGGCGAATATTGTTTTGCGAAGCGCGCGAACCTGTTGCAGAAAGCGCGCTTATATGCTCGACGGTTGAATTTAGGTCAGCACGCTGTTACATTTGCCCGCTCGCCAGGGCAAAACAATATGCGCGAGGGCTTAATTAGCGCGCGGAGTATAGCCTTCGGCACATTTGAAAATTGTTTATCGTCATTGAATGAACTCCACTCTCTTGCTACACGTAAACTTTCCGAAAATAAACTTTGCGCGATTCTTGCGCTCGCCTCAAATGTATACTCCACCGTGAATGAGCAAGTTTATTCAATTATTCGCTTCGTTTTTAACTTTGCTATTACAACGAGAAAAATAATTGCTGTGTATCTTTCTTATAACGTGAATACATTTTCTGTTTTCAAAAAAAAAAAAGCAAATAAACAATCGTACAGTAAAAAATAGTCCACGAAGGATGTCGCTCGTGAAGCAGCAAATCGAACAGTGCGCCGCGATGAGATCCGCGCGCGCCACGGCAGATAGGCGAAGTCGTCAGCGGTTATTGAATTATTAATTAAGCCGGATAATTAACGAACGATAGGGCGAGCGTCGCATACGAACATATATCCGTCATATTAAGCGAGCATCCAATCGGGACGCATTTAGGCACTCTCTCTCTCTCTCTCACTCTCTCTGCACGAATAAGTGGATTTAGCCAACGCGCGCCGTGCTGCATTGCCTGCAACTTCTAATGAGATTCTATCCGAAAGCTCGTTATTGCATTCGAGTTTCATTCCATACGGAAATACGGAATCCCTACTGGATTAACCTTTGCATCTTTTCGAATGATTTATTGAGGGTTATTAGTTTATGATTTGTTAAAAAAAACATTCTGTTTATAGATGAAGAACAATCGCGAAACGATGAACTGAAGTGTTAATCATTATTGCGAGAGTTTCTTCTTTTTTTTTTTTTTGCAGTGGATCCTCTTACTGACTTTTTCAAATCAAATTTACACATTAAAAATTTACATGTTCAGCATTTGCAAAGGCGTCCATATGTACATATATACTTGACTCCCTGTGGCGGTGTGTGGCTCAGGTTCCCATGGTCTTAGTCCTCGGGGGAAATTTAAAAAACCGCCCGAGTGCATACTGATCGACGCTGACAGGAGCACGTGTGGGATTGTCAAAGGGGAAAAATACGCGGAACGGAGAGTCCATTGTTTGATAACGCGATTTTTTCGAAAGTGAAAAATTAATGTATAATATGATTTTTTTCGTATACACTTGTTCATATAATTTATATCGTTAGATTGCATATACAGTATTATGATTTATCCTTATTAATTAAATCTGATATACAGTTTTTTAAGACTGTTATTTTAAATTTGTCTGAAATAATTTAAAAAGTATAAAATTAGCCATTTACTAGTAATTTAATATAAATTTTAATAAAAAATAAAAAAATTGCATTGCTGGCGCCATCTGTGACGCCCCAAGTCTAGTCGATGCTCAACACTGAATAGTCATGCGTCGATAAAACATTTTTTAATCAATAATTTTTTTTAAAGGATATAGCTATCTATCAATCAGTTTCCTGTTGTTGTTCTCAAGTGTAATAATGTTTTACATGAGCTGTAACATTTTGAAAATAGGATAGGGCTTCTTAGAGAAACTACAAGTTAATAATTTGCTATTCATGTTTGCAAGCTTTTGGGTTTTATAAACATCTGTATTCCATAATTTTACCCTGTCGATGACACATTCTATATTAAGTATGAATGTCGTCATTTATTGAATAAAACGTAGTTGAATAAAACTCCATAAAAAGTTTAACACTTCATTCCTAAAATATTACTATAGCCATTGTAAAAAATCGTATATAGTTTGACTCACTTAACTCTTTTTTTCGAAGAATTATCTCATCGAGTCAAGTAAAATATTTGTGAAATGATTCGCACTAACTTTCCCAGAGCAGATAAAAACAGTTCATTAAAAAGATACAGAATATTGACAACTGAATAGCTTACATCAATAGGCCCTGTCGTAGCAATAAAGCCATACTCGTATAAGGTAATATTACCCGTTAATCACGCCCTGATAAACTCACAGGTGAGGGAATACACTACTATATGGGAAAACATCCGATTACCAACTCAGCAAGGGAAAATAAATTTTTTAATATAGCGCCTTATCTTGTGGCACACATTTTCAATGGCGCTCATATTGCAAGCCGTTATTCGCGCTCGTTTTCATATCCGAGCCGCGCGTCGACTAATGAACAGAGATATCAGGCTGCGATAAAGCGCAAATCTTTCGCCGTCCCACCGGGGAAACTAGACTGAATTTTCGTGCGTTACATTGAACATTTTCATGATATCCAGGCAAATATTATCGTTTTGACGCAAGATGTATATTTTAATCTTTTAATAACTCCGTTACAAACAAGCATCTTTCTTTTTGATAAATTACATTATTATTATAATTGTAAACTATTCATTGAAGCAACCAAGAAATGTATGAAGATGTCTCGAACAAAAGAATTTAAGTAAACGTTACATGATACAAATTACAAGAACAAAGAGTTGTCTGGGGATTCGAATTATATATGAAAACAAAAGGCTGAAAGGCTGCCAATCTTACAGGTTGTTACTGACATCTCTATAGCAGTTAATTAAATCAATCAGTGTCTGCCTTACATTGAAATCATATTGAAAGTCTTGTATAGGTATGATTACAGGATTACATTCGCTATTTTTATAAAAAAGCTCATTCAATAGAACAACAGAATAGAACATTCAATAGAAAGATCTGATACCTCAAAAACTTACGTTGAAGAGAGTGATACGCAACTTTTTATACTTTTCATTTGGGGAATAAGCGCGTGACCAGACTACCCTGCAAAAGTAAACAAGATCCACACGAGTGACCCTTCTTCCCATTTAAGACATCTGCCCGTACACTATTGCAAGAAATAAAGTCAATTTCAGTTTTTTTTTTCATTTCTTGATCGATATCGCTCAAGGGGATTTTCTTTATTGTCTTTCATATGGTTTTTCCTGTGTTTCTCGTAGAATGGTTTTCCCGTTTGCGTTTAATTGGTTTATAGCTTTTTGATAGTTAAGTATATTATGTGTACAGAAAATGTGGCTAAACTTAGATCACAAATAATGTCAAAAAATACAACGAATTAAAAGAACAGCATGAAAAGCACTTAATTATTTTATTTTTTAGGTTGTTCATACAGTAAATATTCCACAAAACATTACGATTCATAGTTATTATTAGTATAGCGAGTTGTTTTAATAGTTACACGGAAATTAATATAACAAGAAGATAGTAATCTTGAACAAAATCTTTTTGTAACAAGAGGAGTCCTCTTGTTACAAGAAGGTATCCTCTTGTAATAAGAGAAATCTTCTTGTTACAAGAGGATTTTTTTCTGAGCGTAATGCTATACATATCATGATAAAAGCTGTCGCAGTCCACGTCAATTTTACTGTCTGTGTATTAAAACATCAAAGATTCACATTTTCTATTTCAACCATATTTTCGATTTTAAAAGTCGTAATATCATCTATACGAGCAATAAGTCAAAAAAAGTCCCACGTCTCCGAGAACTTCACTGAGAAAAAAATCCTCTTGTAACAAGAAGATTCCTCTTGTTACAAGAAGATTTTCTTCTCAAAATAGCTTCAAAAAGAATCCTCTCGTAACAAGAGGAATCTTCTCGTCACAAGAGGATATTTTTCTCAGTGAAAAGGACACCTTCTTGTAACAAGAAGATTCCTCTTGTTATAAGAGTACTATTTTACAGTGTTCATAACGAAATATAAAATTCTTTAAATTTATGAAAAATCCTTGGGCCTACATTTGCATCTGAATGGGAAAAATAAAGTTAAACTGTTTCAAAGAGGGTATCATTAGCCGAGTTAGAAACTGAAAAAGTTTCGATGGCGTCGTAAATAAGATGACAAATGGTATGAAGTCCTAAGAAATTGAATATTATGTTTAGCCAATCGATTTTATTGAAAAAGTTTATTGATCTTTAAAAGATAGAAGTATATTTAATAAGAATTACTTGCTTTGTATCGTAGCTTTTAATGCCTTATAAAACTAATTCTAGACATAAAAATGTAACGACAAGGCATACAATCTGTTTTTGGCCGCGAAGAAATTCTTTCTATACTTTTTGAAATATTTTTATCCAGAAGCCCATCGATGGAGACATTAACCCGAAAAAATTCCAATGCTATGATGGAATAATAAATTAGGCACAACCGGAATAAATCCGGAAGCCGAAGGCAAATCTGAAAACCTTCCGTTCCCTCCCAGGGACGTACAAGACTCGCGCATAAAATTGATTCCTATAATTGAATGGGGGTTTCCGTCTGAGAGTAAAGCTAAATTAATTTTTTATCTTTTTCGACAACTCATCTCTTCATTGAGGCACGCGTTGTCGTAAAAAAAAATTGATCCATTTCTCTGTTTATCGTCGCTCAATGATTAAGAAAGTAGCATTATTTTGATCAATTTATTTTTATTACTACTAATAGTATTTCTTTTAATTTCATTTCTTATTTTATCAAAATTGTTTGTAGGCAGTAAAAATTTATCAGAGAAAAATATGTCATCGTATTAAGAGAAAGAAATGTTATGATATTATACGGAAAATACGTCAGATAATTGATATTTATCGAATATTATGTAACGTATAGTATACATTACACACTCACATTTATATTACAAATAATGGTGTTACTCTCGAATTTTTAATCAAAATTTTATTTGACATGACAGATAGAAAGCTGAATTAATTTTTTGCAAACACAAATTTAAGTATTTTGCAATTCTTGAACTTCAATATGAGTAACTATTTACTCAAAAATTAAGGTTTCTGGAACAGTATCACTCGAGGCATTGCAATCGCGCAAATTGTGAGCCGATCGGGCCATAAACTATATAAGAATAAAAAAATATTTGAGTTATGTCAAGAATACATACTAATAGAAGTAGATAAAATGAGAAAATTACATTTCACATTTTGTGTGTCAATTGTACATACGTAGACATAATTGACAGACAATAAGGAAACAATAAAATGTTTTACGCGCTTTTTTAAATATGATATATTACTGACATGTGATGGCAATAATTATACATGTACAAACTTCGAATAACAGCAGTTAGTACAACAGTGTTAGAAATGATATTGATAAATTTTTGGAAATTCAATGAAAAAAAATAAAGTACATTAATAATAAACAAATTTTATTATTACTGTACAGTGGGTAGTACATAAAATTGAGCAATGTTGTGACAATAATCGAAACAAAGGCTCAAAATAAGCTAAAAAAAATTATAAATGCCATTCAGATCTACAGGTGCAACTTTGAGTGCAATGACCTCACTCGTCTCGCAATATTTCTGATAAATGTTTCGATACTTTACGTTCACTAGGAGTACCTGACTGCTATCAATAGCGTTATTTGAAAAAAAAAACGAAAAGAAAAAAATCATCTCGTGAACGCGCAGCGTAGGCGCGCGTCGGGGGTTGGAGAGAGAAAGAGCGCTCTACCCTATATAGCTGGCTGTCACGACGACGGTTCCCTCATTCTCACCGTGAGAGCTGCACGCGCGCTTGGTGACGAATTTTCCGTAATTTCGCTGTCGAGTGGGGACAATACAAAGTACGAGAGCGAAGGAGTTTAATTGAAGAAACGAGGCAGAACTATAAGTATTAGTAAAGTGCGAGTTGGCTTCGGTGGCAGCAACAAGTGACTGTGCCAACGACGATCTTATATACTTGCACTCACCAGCAACAGGCTGATCTTGACTTTTTAGCTGCGATTTTTGGCGATTTTAGAAGGTACGTTTCGTAATTTATTTACTAAAAAAAAGGTATTTCGTAAATGATAATTTATTCCATTTTTTTTCTTCATTTTTGTTCATTTGAGAAACTCTTTTTTGGATGTGAAGTTACCTTTTTTAAATTTTAAACTGCAAACATTATTTTTTAACTCAATTTTATAACCATATGAATAAACAAACATTTCTTTTAAATTTATGTGTGAAATGAAAGTTATGTTTAGTTTTAGTTACTAACTTGTATATCAGAATTTCTTAAACTAAATTTCCTCGAATATCCGAAAGATTTATGGGGGATTTTATGAAAGAAGGATTCACATCTTCCTTACTAGTCACTAGAAAGTGTCGGGTGAAAAGAAATATCATAGAAATTTTTTGAGAATTTTTTTAATACACCTTATCTAAGAATTACGATCGGCTGAGGGCTTGGGCCTCAGCCGATCGTAATTCTTAGATAATTTGAATATGGAGGGTGCTTCACTTCAATCTTTTTTAATACACTTTTATAGACAGATTACAAGTTTGGACATCTTTAACTTAGATAAAAACAGCGAAAATATTCTTTTATCTTTTCATGAGTAATTGCAAATCTATATTGAAAAATCAATGAGCTAATTTTTATCTAATACATAAAAGTAAAAGTCATATATCGTTGTATTTATAGATGCGTATAATCCTAATATAATTAAATAGATTATAGCCTGGCAGTTACATTCCATTCATCTTTCTAATTTATTTGTTTTTCTGTTAGACAAAGCTATTACTAGATCAAACAAAGTATTGTCTCCGAATAAATATTACCAAAGCTCCATAAAAGACATTTCGTAATAAGAAGTTAATTTCGTCACTTCCGTGTGATCAGACAATAAGCTTTATGCCATTGCACTCGTGGTCTACAAACGCTATTGCTATTTTCAAACATTTTTTGCAATTTTCATTTCATAATTTAATACGAATAATACTTTGCGACTAGACAAGATAATTGAGTAAGTGATAAAAATGCATGCAATCGATATTTTATTGAACTTGTGATAATCAATGAAAAAAAATATTTTAGATATTAAAATTAATAATTTAGGTACTCTGAATTTATAATTTGATTATTATAGTGGTCAGACAGATCTTACTCTACGAAATTCAAAAATGGTCTACCTAAAAATATATCGTTATTATAATCTTGAGCATTCATGCATTTTTCATCTAAAACAGTACTAAGCTGTCAGGATCATATCTGAAAATAGAGTTTAGTAGAGTTGCAGATAAAAAGAACTTGAAAATCCAACGTAATCTGTCGTTTATCGGGCGACGGCTTATTAACTAACCGCGGTCGGCGTCCGCGGGAAATCCGTAAAACGCAATATGACGTGTTTGCACACAGACAATGACTGCTGTACTTTTTCACTGATGAAAAGATCGACAATTTTTTTCCCATTAATTTCGTACCAGTCAAAAGATTTCAATGCTCTTCCTACCGAGCGACAAAAACGAAGGAAAGATCTATTTCGAGTATAGTTTTGAGGTAAACAATGGCAATTTCCAAAAACAAACAAATATCACACTTTCAATCGGTATACTTTCACGCGAAGCAGAACAGCTGACGCATCATCGTGTCCCGGCGCCACGTAATCCACACACGACGCCTAATATGTGTGACATGTGCGAGTGTTTAGCCGGTGACTTTCGTAAATGAACTTTTCCACACACTCGTGTGTGTGCGGTGGCTAATATGATGAAAATTACGCCAGGGCAAATTGAAAAGTTTTGAATGAAACAACACTTCCGTAATAACCCAGCTGCAGCTGAGTCACTTCGACGTAATTCTATCTCAAACCCGCCGCGACGATTGACATTCTCATCAAATTAACACTAGTGCGCGAGAGCGCGCAAACCATATCCGAGAACACGTAGAGTAATTACTTATATTGGAAAAAAAAGAATTTGTAATGCGCGCGCCTGCGTCACACCTTCCGAGTGACAAGCCAATAGTCGTCTATAAGTATTAATACTAGGAATCTATCGGTCATCTATACGTATGTGTTCGCACACAAGAGTCGCAATTTAATTTCACGGGTTGTCAGTCGCCCACGAAGAATATCGGATCGACGTTAATTTTATAATTCATCTCTTGCGCGCATTATCCCTGATAAAAATATACATCCTTACCTTCCCATTGCCGAGGTTCGTCGAAATTGAACCTTCTTTTTTCCCCGTGACGAAGGTATGGCTGTTGTCTCGTGGTAAAATATTTATGTTGCTATACTTATGCATTATTGATTTAGCAAAAATGTCATCTAAGAATAATACTCGATAAAAGTAGCATATGGTTGCTCGATCTTACGGTTTAATTTAAAAGCACAATGCATGCGTATGAAAATAGTTCGAGTTCTCGTAAAAATATTTCTAGCAACGCGAGGTCTGATGAAGATTGACATTCAATTTATTGAGAAACATATTCTATTTGATAGACAATTTGACAGGAGACCATCAAAGCACCTGCTACGGGTTTATTCTTTATTAAAAATTCTAGTAGATTTTTTTACCTAGCATGGAAATTTCAGTTCCAATGTGATGCAAGAGTTTGCAACAACAATTCATGGAAGATATTTCGATGTCACTCAAAAAAAATTTTTCATGTTCAAGGATGACTTACAATTTTTCCATAGTTTATTCAGGTGAAAATATAATCGTTGATCATGAAACTTGGTGAAATAATTAGTTTATGAAGTGAAGATAAAAATCTTGCAAAATCTATTTTAAGACCCTTTGTTCAGTTACGCTGGTTTCAACCCTCTTTCTTGATAAAGTGATTGTTTCGATTGACCGCAGATCGATTAATACCAGACGTTTTTTGAATTAAATTGTTTAAATTAGCCTCAATTACATCATGTTTCGTTACTGATATGAAAGGACAGGCTATATCGACTAAATTGTGACCGTAATTCTTTAAAAATAGAAGACTATGTAATTTGCAATATTTCCGAAGTCATTTGATCTGACTTTAAATACATATAAGAAAAGCCGAAATTGACGCTTTTCATCAAATGTGTTTGAAGTTTACTTTTTTATCAAAAATCGAATGAAGACACTTTAACACAAATTGACTTCATGTAGACCTATTTGTTAAAGTAAATTCTAAAAGCGTCTTGGATCGTGGCAAGAAAAGAGGCGTGATTTTGACCTCTTTTTTGCGCTCATAAAAGCGGTGAACGAGCCATGTTTTACGATCATACGGAGCATACTACGAGGAAAAAAGTCGACCTGCTAATATAAACATAAGAAACTTCAATTTGACTTGAAATTACTTTTTCCTCTCGTATTGTTCTTTCGATTGTGATGAGCGTGTGATTTAAGAATTCCATTTTCAATGTTACCTTAAAATTTTTACAAATAGTAAAGGATATATTCAAAGTATTTATTTTATCGTGCAACATAAAATTTTTTTTATGAAAACACATTGAACTATGATACAATTCCGGTAGAAGCGAAACTCTACGAGATGGTAGCGCTTTTTGATCTGATGCTAGAGTGACGCCCAGCTGAGACATAATTTCATAAAAGGATCGTATCTCGCGGGAAAATGTAAGATAGTAACTATGCGAGAGGAAATTCGATTGTTTCCAGCAATAATATTTTCCGAGTATGGCTATTGTAACGTGTGATGCTTTTCAATAAACGCAATCTATTAATAGAATACAATTTTGGAAATTTTTTTAATTAATGGAAAGCTTATTGTTGGAAAGCTTATTGAATAGTATCTACTTTCAATGCTATCTGAAATGGCATTGGAAGTAAGCAATAAGCTTAGGACTATTCAATAAGCTTAGGAATAGCAAATGCGATAGCAAATGATTTTGGAAGTCAAAAATACCCTCAGTATTTCAATAGATCTCTTTACGAAAACAGGACAACGTGCTTTTTGGGAAACGGGGCGCGTGTCCCTTTGTGTCAACAAAAGCAATCCCTCCGATGGGGCACGTGCCCCCCGACCGCATACATGATTGTACTTTTGGTTCAATTTGAAAATGAATTAATAAAAATTAAGTACAAATTGTATTTATTAGGTACTGTTAGCGAAAATATAGTCCATTACAAATAAGATTCCTTTTTATTGAATCTCTAGGAGGCTGGCGGTTCGAGCGGTAAAGCAGCACATCGCACTTACATAAGGCACTTTAATTTTTGAGCGAAAATGCTGTACTGTGTTGCCTGCTTAGGGCGTACAGACTTAACTCTACGGGGGTGTGATGAAAAATTGTATACGCAACGCGGGAGTACAAGTAGGCGAACAAAGAGCTGGTGAAATCACACAGTGCGTACTTCGCCTACTGTACTCCCTAGTAGTGTCATGTACTACTTTTTAAAATATACTATATTTTCGCGAACAGTACGTGATAAATATAATGTGCACTTAATTTTCATAAATTAATTGACAAATTGAAACAAAAGTACACCAGGTATCCGAACAAGGAGCACATGCGCCCCCCCCCCCCCCCTTCCGCCGGTGGAGCACGTGCCTCATTTTCCAAAAGAGTACGTGCTCTTTTTCAACCGGGTAGTAATCTAATATACTATTTTGAAATATACTATATTTTCGCGAACAGTACCTAAAAAAATATAATTTGTAATAAATATATTTAGTACTTAATTTTAATAAATTCACTTTCCAAATGAGCCAAAAGTACGCATGCTTTTGTTGACATAAAGGGACACGTAACTCGTTTTCCAAAAGAGCACGTGCTCTTTTTCAACCGGGACTAAAACTGCAGACTCAATTATAAAAAACAAGGAGGATTCTTTTGTAAATATTGACACATTGATAACTTATATGGAAGGACTTAGAAAAGATATCCTCCATAAACACTCTTCCTCATCCCACTGCCAAAGAAAAGGTTAAAAATAGCTTTAGAACGCCCGAGGGATGTTTATCGGTAAAGAGGCTTTGCTTTTAAGTGTCTCTTCTAACGCATAATGCGAATCTTCGCTGTCGAGAGAGTAGGAAAGCTATTTCGAAAATTTAAGTTTGTGTTTTCATTCCATCAGCATTGAGCGCTGACGTTACTTTTTTTTTAGATTTTCAAATCCACTTGCAGTCTGCGCGAGGGGTAAACAAAATAATATAAATTAAAAGCAAAGTTCATTGCTATGTGAAGTTTGATGAAGAGCATTAAATAGAGTGAAAACTTCATAACGTAGTCGTGATGATGAAATTCATGTGCTCGTGGATGTCTCAGATTTAGCTCTACCATTTGGACTCTACAATCACGCGCGATTTCACATAATAACAAAAGTTTTTGATGGAAAATTTTATGTAAGCGCAGAAAAAGACTCGTAATTTCAAGTTCAGATAGCATTGAAAGTAGACACGTATTTGATTCTGGAAATTATGGTTGTCAACAGTTATACTTACTCGCACACATAAATTGGCATGCTTTTTTGCATATATTTAGGATTAAAATCGTAATTTACAAACTAATCAAAAAATTTTAAGTTAATACGTACATTTAACTTCTAATTTAGATAGATAAAAAATTGTAAACTCACAAACAGTTTTTCTTAATGATTTCAGGCCAATAGAAAAAAAAATGAAGTCGATCACAACGACACACTTAATTTTGCTGTACATGCTGAGCCTCTTATGTGGATGGACAATTGCAATAGATGATCCGGTATCGTCACATGACGGTTCATTCTCAGATCCAAGAGAGAAATCAGTTGGAGGGAAGAGAGCTTACGAATATCGCTCGGAGTACAAAAGACTTCCGCTATTTCAGTTTGGTCTAGGCAAACGCATGGCACCGAGCTACGAAGTAAAGGTTTGTGTTTGTCAACTGCTCGTCAAAAATTAATTATATTCCCAATAAATCGATTAAAGTATTAGTTTGAAAATTAAAAGAGATAATATTCACAGTCAAAATCAATACATGACATTTTTTTGTTTTTGCAGAGAGCAAGACCACTAAGTTTCGGTCTGGGAAAAAGAAAGCCAAACTACGTGTTTGGCCTTGGAAAAAGAAGTGATTACGACGAGGACAGTTATTCGGACGAGCTGTACGACAATTCGGCTTCCGAGACTTACGCTCAGGATAAGCGTGCTGAGAGCGGCTTTACTTTTGGCTTGGGTAAGGATCATAGTCTTAATGCCATTCATCGTAATCGTATTTTAAGTTTGATTAATAATGAAAGCTTACGATTAATTTGCGAAACATTTATATCATCGATATTAGTTTTTGATATCAATTGTAAAAGTCATAAATAACAGCGTAAAATTTTTATTTTACTTTTTTGTAAGAGAAAATGCCATATCGATAATAATTTCGTCCATTAAAGTATTGCGCATTAGAAAATCAGTGAACTCTGAAATAACAATGCACTCACTCACTCACACACACATATACACCCACGTGTAATTTATCACTTCTACACCCCCTCGCGTCACGAGTAATCACCATCATCGCGCCAATGTACTTAAGTGTTTTTTATCTCATCGCGCAGGTAAGCGAGGCGATGATGAGACAAACGTCGACAACTGGTTGCACAAGAAGAAGTTTACGATGAAGTACGCCAAAGCAGATTTTCCATTTGGCTTGGGCAAACGTTACTACAACGAGGACGAAGAAGACGATGAAATTTTTGCATAAAAAAAATTCTCACGTTTCGTTGAGAATGTACAGAGAGTGAGAGAACGACAACGTATGGTTCCTAATTACCAAAGCTAATTATTCTTTTATCGAGCCTTCTAATATTTATTTCATCATTCACTAGCCGCGCGGCACGTATACTTATAAATGTTATTCTTTCGTTCGTCGCGAAGGAGCAAAAAAAAAGTCTGCGATTGTAGCGAAAAAATAAATTCTTTTTTTTTTTTGCGCATGTCTGTCGTTTTTATATGCGTATATCGGTGGATGCTTTTACGCTGATGTGCCATAATATATGCACGGACGCACGTTTCGAATTGGATGTGTCGATCGAGGTAATGTGTACGATATTTATTGCCATGGAGTAATAAAAAAGAATGTACACGCATTTTGGTTTGTTTATTTATTATTCCGTCGCCTCGTTGTTATTGATGTTGTGTGTTTTGTGTTCTATGCACTTTATGCATTTTTCGTTAATGCTATTTATCAAATTACATGTTATTTTACGAGGAAACCCACTCTGCATCGATTAGCGTTGCAAAATTCATCGGCTGATCACCTCTTACATGAAGTTATGAAAGCATTAAATATTACGCGAATCAATAAAATTTCAGTACATTACGCGAGTTCGTAACTTAAATAGGATGTACAATACTTTTTTCAATTGATCTCAATAATTCACTAACTTAACAGCTTTCTGCACAATAAAAATGTATGATTACAAATTAATTGATTGAATAAATGAAAATTCCAAAACAAATCGGTTTACCGACTTATTTGATTATTACCCACTAACATTAATTTTTTTTTAAATACTCGAGTCGTCAACCGACAAAGCAAGTGACATTCGATACTTCAGCGTAAACGCCCCCTTGACTCCCCAGTCACGTAGTCAGTCGCGAGCATGGAGCTTCGCTGGGAAGCTATCGTTTTATTGACGACAATAATAAGCTTGAAAAAAGCTCAAGGTGCGGTGAAAAAATGGACTGGCGATTGGATTGTAGACTGGGAGAACGCAGACAACTGGGTTGAAGGTCGAGTACCGGAATTAGACAGTTTCGTGGTGTTCCCGACGGAGATGCGACATGCCGTTGGGCTTCCGAATAATGGAAATTTTAGATTCAGTGGAATTCAATTTCCAGCGAATGGGTTCGTGGCTTTGCCTCAAAATGGCCATGTTATGGTTAGTATCGAACATATTTATCTTACCATAATATTTTTTCAAAGTTCTGCAATATCGAAAAGCATAATTTTTACATTTTTTTCTATCTTCGTAGAACATCAGCTACAGAGAGAAAAATAAAACGATAAAAGAGCAAATATTTTCTCTTCTGTTATTAAATAACACGCGTGATATTAACTCGTGAATGGACGCGCTTTTATTTAATGAGACCTTCGAAATTTCAAACAGTGATTCAAAGCTTTGCCTGCGAATACCAGAGCAAATACTTGATAAATACGGTCTGCGTTTCATCCCGAAATTTTACTTTGAAATTCCATATTTCGTTCAAATGAATAATCTGTAAAATCAAATAATAAATGATATCTGAATTATTTTACTCTCAACATTTATTATGTGATTAAAATAATCCAAATAATTTAATCATCAAAAAAAAAATTAGATAAGCTCCATAGACACCGACCAGAGCGTCGAATCACGCTGGAAGTGGGAGATGACATTCTTGTGGGTAGATCCGCATATGTGGAATGTATCGAACGAAGCAGTACCGTATCTGGAGAGACTACCTTGTCAAAACGACATGGTAATTCTCCCCGAGAAATCGCATGTTTTCACCGTTCGACTGCCAGCTTCGAAAAATCTCGAAGTTCAGGAAGTCAGATTTGCCGACGAAAATACGAGTCTCACCAGATGGGAATGGAGCGAGATGAAAGAACGAGAAGAGTTTCTCGGTAGCAGGTTTACCATCGGGTGAGTAATTTGAGCTTTTTCTTTTTGTACATTAAAAGTTCATTTGGAAATAATTTTTGCGTTTAGATATAGCCCAGTCGATGGTTGCGAAAGCTGCCCTTGCCAAGAGGGTGACATCAGTCAGTATTGGGAGGAGATATGCGACGTCATGCGACCCAGATGTGGAATTCCAACTTGCGAATATCCTTTGGTGGTTTGTACTTCTTCAATAAACAAAACGAAATAATCACTTGTTAATAAATAATTGTTCATTGTTGTTAAAAATTTTCAACAGGTGGAGGGTCATTGTTGCTATTACTGCGGAGGTAAAATAACACTTGCGACGAAAGCTCTACTAAGCGCAGCGCGTAAAATAACAGACAGAGTATTGCATTCTTTCGCTTCGTCCGTCTATTGGCACACGAGAATTACGTCTGCTGGTATTAAGGAGATACTCATTACAGAGAAAAGTCGTTACACAGGAGTCGACGTAGCCGTAGCTCTTAGTGAACTCAAAGCTGCTCTCAAAGGTAATTTTTTATTACATGAAAAAAAAATTATTTATTATGGCGATAATATTATTTGTATTTTGCAGAACAATCGATCGAGATACTATACGTTGAAAATTCAGGCGAACCACTTCACGATAATCGACTTCTCAATGCTTTGGGTCCTTTCTTGGGTGGATTTTTAGCAATAATTTGTCTGACGTTACTTTTGTGCATCTTATTCGGATACTCATTTTCACAGTAAGTAATAAAGTTGCGCGTAAAAAGAAAGTAATCAAAGTACAATTTCCCCGCTACAAGTCCGTCTGTATAAGCAGAAAATACATGGAATTTCTGATGATTGCAAAATTTGCCTTGACATACGCATCTACAGTGAGCGAAACGAAAGCGCTAGCTACGTAGGCATCAGGAAAAACGTTCGATTTCCTGCTCGTGAAATAAGCTTTTACCAGCGTGCTTTTAACATTCAGCTCGTGTATACGTATTCATTTTCAATCTAAAAAACTGTGATGACGTCTGTTCGGATAAAAACTCTTCATTCAATAATAGCGTATCCAACATTTATAAAAAAGTATAGCTCCCAAAAAAAGAAGCGCGCCCTACATCAGAGCCCGTAAAGTTATCGGAATGGTGCCATTAAAAAACTTTTTAAAAGTCTGTAACAACTCGCATAACGCCAAGACATTCATATCAATATATGCAAACCGCATCATTCATATGTAAAAAAGAAAGAAGGCATTCAATCAGGCTATAATAAAAGTAAAAACTTGGCGCGCGCGTAACCGCGCCCACACGCGAAAAATGAGTTTGGATATTTATATTAATTTGAGAAAAGAACGGGGCGAGATTGTAGCTCGCGTTACGAATACTATTTGTCATTTTTTTTTCTGCGCTTGCGAAGTCTCGAGTTTCCGAATGTTATACGCGGCGTTCGCGCTTTAATTAGTTCGAGGCGCGACCCTTGTAGGGGAAAACGCGTTTGCGCGCGGCGCAGCTGAACAGAGTGTTTATTATTTCGTATTCCGGCTGGCGCCTTGCGATATTCCGCGTAAACTCGATTTTCCTTTTCAGGGACATATGTGCCTCGTTTATTCTTGATCGCAGAGTTGTTGACCTAGTTGGAATTTTCGATTGATATTGACGACAATTTGCTATTAATTCGTGAATTTATGAGATAATTTTTCTAAAGATCTACTTGGAAAAAAAAATGTTGAAAAAGCTTCGAGCACTTGAACTTGAAAGCACAGCTACCAAGATAAAAGAAGTGCTGTAATTAATTAAAACGCTGACAATTCGCAACCACCCATCAATCTTCCAAGCCCATTCATCACACATTCAATTCATTTCTGTGACTTGGTATTATTATTAAACACTCTAATCTCGCAATTACAGAATATGGGAAGCTACCCAAGAAATTTTTGCAGCCTTGTGCTTGGACAAGCGAGTAAATGGCATCAGAAAGAAATCATTTTCTTTTGCACGCTTCGAGAACGTATCGGAAGGCAACGTCCATCTCGCTGCAGAAACTCATCAGCAGACTTCAAGTGGTGAGAGATTTGAAAATCCACTGTATAGGTCGACAAAAAGAAGCAGAGTCCAAGAAAAGAAGCAGCTGGATTTACAATCACCAGTCAGTTTGGCTGCACTGCAACGGACCTCCGAGTCGGATAACCTCGAAGAGATCGAGATGGATATTGAAAATTTGTAAAACTTTAATTTAGCATAAATTTGTGAAAAATTTGAATTTTTCAATTTGCCATTAAAAATTTCAAATGATTGATTTATTTTAGATTCGTTAGATTAAAGATACTATTTTTCCATCGGATGAATTGAAAACAAATTTACTACGTTAAATTAAATAAATCATTCATGCGAAGGTAAAATCTCATTATTGTTATAAATTTTTATTTATATGTATGTTTGAAAAGAGTAAATACTAACAATAAGTTCCCTTCAGTATATATCTTGCTTTGCGGTCTTTTTCTTGGCATAATTCGATTAATTACTGCAAGCGTTTACTATTACTCAAAAATTGAGTTTTAGTTTCTACACGATATTCAGTAACTTCGTTAACATCTTTTCTCAAATTACATGAAAGCGAAAAATAAGAAAGTTACACATCAGGTTGACCCATTTCAGACAAAATAAACGACACGAAGTAAACTCGACAAGGATCTTCCGACGATCGCGTAGCGGCAATGGTAAACAATCAAGGAAAAGCTCGTTCTGATTAAGTGTCTCGAGGTCAATTACTCCTTTTCAAGTCCCCTTAACCAGGATAGATCCTCAGCGTTGCTATTTTTATAGTTGACGCTCGATTCATTCCGCAAGCTTCTCCGATGTTTTCATTGGCATCAATAGAAGATCATTGCTGCCTTCAAATTGCAATTGAAGTATCCGTCAATTCAATGACAATTCGAAAATGAAACTTTTCCGATAGTGATAAATTTATTAATATATCATTTTGGCAATTGATTTGACTAATAATTTTTTTTTAATTTTCGAGTTATTTAAAAAAATCAATTATTTGCTTATCTTATTGTATTATCATCCGTCACGTAAATAGCAATTTTACAATTGCAAAAATAGTTTTTAAAATATTAGTTAGACATATAGGACTCAACCAAAATAGGTTTAGGATACAAATGAAAACAAACAAATGCAATATTAAGCCACACGATTTTTATTTTTTTTTTCTTATTGTCAGACAACACCCCGTCAATCTATTCAGTGAGGTATGTATGCGAAAGTTGTAGTATGTTGCTATGACAATCATTTATTCGCTTAGGCATACATGCAGCAAAAAATAATTCTTTGAAAACATATAAAACGTCTTTAACAGATTTTTAATTATCCTTCATAAGTTTTCGCATAATATACACAATTTAGTATCACCCTCGCATACGGCTTATAGTAATAATATACTTTCTCTCCGTTTCTTCTTCTTCTTTTTTTTTAATTCACCTCTCACTCTTATAGTATATAAATAAAATATTTAACATTTATGACGCGCATCTTGAGCGACGCGTGCTTGGACGCTTTTGGTGCACGCGTCCTACGTTGAGAAAAGAAAAGAAAAGAAAAGAAAATGATGGTTTAATGCGATAGTTCACAACAAGTAACACGAAATAACACGACTTGTATTTTTTTTTAGATCTTCGGAAAATTGATGATATAGCCACTCATATATCTTTCTGTTCTGCGTATATATTTTATATACTTTCATATAAAATATATAAGTGCTATGCTATAACATGTATATAAAGAGAAATATATTATGTATATGAAATATATCTTTAAAATGCGGCGCAAATATAATTTTATATTTTATAAAAACTCGTTATAGAATATATGATTTATCTTTTTCTTTATGTATATTCATCTCGTCTTTTGCTCTCAAAAAACAAACAACAAAATAAGTCTTTAAGATTGTATACTATTAGCATCAGCCCCGTTAAAAAAAAATCGTCACTATTCGAAAAACTTTGTCAAGTGCATAGGTAAAAATAGAAACGAATTATCAATGAATTCTTCCTGACATCATAGCGTGGAAAAAGGAAAGACGTACACATAGATATCTAAGGAAAAAAATATCAAAAAGCTTTGTTTGCATAAATATCTATATATAATGTCTTACACCGAGATCTTTGATAAAGATTATGTGGAAAAATTGAAAAAATTTGAACATTTAGAGTTGTAATTAACGTGAAGTATACTTGTTTCCATTCTGTTTTTTTTTCGTCAAGAAAAAAAATTAAACAAGTTGATAAATGCGTTCTTTCCAATCACACACTCGTTTAAACGTAAAATTAATAGTAAAGAAGGAATGAATAAATGGATGATGTGTAAAGATGAAACAATATCAATAAAAATGATAATCACTTTTGCACGACTCCCGGGCGATTTGGCAACAGTCCATTATCAAGACATTAATGACGACGAGAGTTTGTTGGTCGCGCAGCAAAAATTGGGATATATAAGGCATGACTCGATAAGAATGTGTCAGCACTCGTTGCCTCGTATATAAGTTCTCAAACTCTCTATATACATCATCTCTCTCTATTATTATACTTTCAACAGCATCTTTTTCTTTTAACATCTGTCGATCATCAGCAAAAAAAAAATGCTCGGATCACTTTGAGATGAGAAAAAAGAAAAAAAAAAGTTTTACGCTTAGCACTAAGAAAAAAAATAATAACGGACGTCCCTTTTTTCTGTCTATATATTTATGTATAAATTGTGGCGCACGTAAGAGCATACCTCGCGTTCCCTTAAATCCCTAACTAATAAAAACGCTGTGTAAGACAAGAGAGAAAAAAAAGAAGAGTTTTATTCGCCGTTTGTTTTCTTACTTTTTTTTTTAGGTCCCTTATAAGAAACGTACATTCTCTTTGGGGCTGCAGGTACGCGTACGTTACTACGGAGAAGGCCACAAAACAAGTCCGTATAAGATAATTATCATATCAGTACAAGCTCGCAAGCACCGTCGGCGGTTGCTTTTTTTTTCTTTATTTTTATGTTATCTAGGAAGACTTTCACTTTCGTTGGATCAACGCTTGCAAGCGTTGCAACTCCTTCATCAGCTGACGGTTCGTATTCTCCAGCGTCGACAGCTTTTCTCGATACGAGCTGTTCTCGTTCGATAGAAGCGTTACTCGCCTCTCGAGACCGTCCATGTACTCCTTCTTCTTCCTACGAGACTCTTGGGCGGATATCTGCATGAGAATGACAATGTTTTTCTTAGATAAGTATCGGGTTCGCTAAAGATTAGAAAAGAAAACAAAAAGTATCTAGGTGATATTATTATGCAGACCTTGTTCTTTATTTTCCTGCGCACTTTCTTCAACGACTTCTCCTCCTGCTTGGTGAGGGGTAATTTCGTTGGCACGGGATAACCTTCGGCTATCAATGTCCTCTTTTCCTCTTCGGTTAGCACGAGGATGCCCGTAGAGCCCTTCTACAATGGCAAAACATGGATAGATCAGAATTTTTTTTATAAAAAAAAACATCCAGTCATCACAACCAGCATGAAATTGAAAGAAAAAAAAGAGCGAGATCGTACCGGCTGGCAGGAGATCAATGGAGTGTGTATCGGCTGACGCGTGCTAGTGGCATGCTGACTGATGGTGCCGCTAGTCGTGACGTATAGCCTTGGCTGCAGGAAGCCACGGAGATTTTGTACGTGAACGGAGCCATGGGAATCCCTTCGCTCGGGCGAGCACGACGCCGAGACCGTACCCTCGCTGTCGGAGCTTGCGCTGCTCGGCGGCGTTGGTGGCAATTCTTGGCTCGTCGTCTGATCGACGCCATCGTCATCGCAACCCGGCACGTAATCCTCGACTTTGAATTCCTGAAAATTTATACGTATATTGTGTTTGAGCTCGCTGTTGTTGCTCGATGCTTGCTTATACTGAGATATTTCGATAATCATGTTTACGACTTTACCACACAAAGCTACAATGCAAGCTTTCAATGACAATAGCCAGACCATTTACATTCAAAAATATAGCTTTTTTTTTTTGCTCAAAAGAAATATTGTTCAGCGAGATAACGAAAACTATTCTCAGAAGTTTTCTCTCTCGAAAGAAAAAAATTGACCGAACAAGAAAAAAAAAATTAATGTCATTTCCAACTCACCATCGGCAACTCATCCTCGTCTTCCTCGCTATCGCTACTCTGCGACGTAGCGAAAGCAGTGAGATGTATACTATGAGGCGATATAGCAACAGTATTCCTCTCTTCGATAAGCATGGCAGGATCGGATGCGCAAGGACTGCAAGGCGCGCTAAGCGGTTCACCTTTGATGATCGTGCAATTGACTGTTGTTGTCTCGTTCGTCTCGTTATCGTCGTTGCCAGCATCGACAGCAGCAGCAGCATCCTCGTCTTCGTGTTGTTGCCTGACATTGCATTCCGTCGTATGGAAAGGTTCTGGCGTCGATCGCGATGAATCTATGCCCGATGCCGTATTCATCGAGATCGCTGGGAAACACTCCTCTTCCATGTCCGTCACTGTAAATACAAACGCGTTATACACGCGGTTTAGTCATGACCTATAGCCCGCGCGCGCGCGTCGATCAACGTTTCAGCCGCGGGATATGTATTTATATATGTATGTGTCTACTGCGATGATAATGGCTTGATTGTTAGATTATTTGCAAACGACGCCATTCTAACGCGTTTCTTTTTTTTTTCTTATAAAACGCATCTCTCTCTCTCGCTGTAATGAGGTCAACGCGCGTCGTCATTGAGAATTATTTAGTGCGTGTTTCTAAGTTTTATTGTTCGCTTGGTTGTATATCTTTTTTTTGCAGTTCTCATTTCTCGCCGACGTGAAATTGCGCGTCGGTCATTTTCGTTATCATAGCTGCAAGTAATTTGGCATGCGTCGTGCAACGCAACAACCTTATTGAAAAAAAAAAACCGGTTGGATGCGGCGTATAATTAAATTTATTATTTGAGCAGCACGTGCGCGTTTTTTGGTGCTTGAAAAGTCGCGTTTTAAATTCCTAATCGCATTTTTTTGAATAACTTTGGAAAAAGAGGCAGAAGCTTGACTCACGCGGAGACAAGATAGTAATGTACAATCAAGTTCACCTGTTTGCTCGCTCACTTGAGGTTTATCGACCGATAATAATCGATCGACACGAAAAAAGGAAAAAAAAAATTTCTTCGAAATCCGTGATGGATTGCGAGATGACCGACTTCAATTACAATGTCGATTGAATTATATTGTTTTTTTACTGAAAATACATGTGACCTTGTCGTAGAAAGTAACGGCAATGAAGTTATTGATTAGGTATCAATTATTTTTTCAAGTGACTTTCTATAAGCGCTCGATTCGTACTCTGATTCTTTTATCGAAGAAAGTGATGACTAAGCTGTTTTATATTTTTGTTATGTTTAATTTGAATGGAATTTGATTGATAATGATAGTTTATTTTATGAATATCAAACTTTCTACAAAAATGTAATTTTTATTGTTTGTTTATGAAATACGTTTTAGTTCGTTGGATATTTTAATAATTATTTTTATACATTAAGTATGAAATTAGAACAGCATAAACACAGTAATGAAAAGTTTGAAATAATGTACTATCGACATTAATTTATACAAATAAAGTAGAAAGTATCTCATTTAATAAATATTGCATCTTGCGAAATTTCAGGAAGCAATAAAGAATAGTATACGCTAAGCCAACATTAATGAATTTGAATTTCTACAATCCTAGAATTATTATTACGTCAATACACGTAAGCTTTTCTCACAGCTAACGACGTGCTAACAAGGTAAATACACGCAAAATTACGAAAGCTCGCTACTGGTGTTAACGTAAATATAGCGTTATAAAGTTGGCAACCTACTTGCCTCGAGATACTACATCGTTTTTTTCCTTTGATTAATACGACGGCGAGAATGCACGATCGAAAAGAAAAAAATTCCTCAAATCAAATAAAATTAATCAGAAGGTATGACCCTAATAAAAAAAAGTATTTTATTCCTCGTAATAAAAAAATCCTCAACCTGTTGGAACCATCTAAACTCGTCCTAAAACTCGAAATTTATTGCATCGAGAGAAAATCCATCGCTCCAAAGCTTTCCCGGTGCCCAAACGGTCACTCATAAATCGTAGTCTCATTCCAGCACCAAAAACCCTCGAAAAAGAAGAAAAAAAAACTTTCCCACACCTAGAATAAACTCACCATCGATCCGGCTGGTTTCACTAGTGGAGCAGGCAATCTGATGGCTCGGCTGTTTGATCTTCTGTACTCTGACCGCCGGTCCGTTGCTCTCGACGTTCGTTCGCGGTGGACTGGACGCGAGTAAGCTGTAGCTGTGCTCGCTTTTAATTGGTTTTGGTCCACCCAACGCGGCGTCGGTCATCAATCGATCACGCAGCACAACTCCGCCGCACGACGACTTGTCGCGTATTCCCATTATCCAGTCGTCCTCCTTGCACATCAACACGTCCTGGCCGAGGTTCTGCAAGCGAAAAAAAAAGGAACAACAATCAAATGATATTCCAATGCGTTTATGTTACTTGGCGTCTCTGGCCTGTATAGCGGGACTTTGGAATTCCAATGTGGTTGAGTACGTATGTATCGTGCGCGCCTTGGGAGTGTGTGTGGTGTTGTGTCGCTTTTGTCGTTGTGGTTGCTTTTGTGAATTGGTAATTTGTCGGTAATGTGTTACGTGTCTCTCTGCGTGTAATGTACGATTCTTATTACGCGGAATTGATTTGCAAAAGAAAATTTTTTCCTTTTTCATTTCTACATCGAATTTTTACGAAATACATATACAAATCCGATTAGAGGAAAAATCATTATTTCTGCTCGATCGTCGAGTTACGTGACTTTGCAAACGTGACGAAACGCCAATTACAGGGATTAGCGTAGGCGCGATCAAACAAACGTTCGTTCGCCAAAGATAGAAGCATTTTCATTTCCTCAACAAAAAAAAATGAAAAAAAATCCCCGGATTGTTTGTTTATTTACTCCGCAGTTTGTGCAAATGCGCAAAGAGGAATGCGAAATAATTGACGTCGATAAAATTAAAAGAAAAAAGAAAAAACGACGACGCGCCGCAGCAAGAAAGAGAGAGTTTTCGCAATAATACACACACACAGGCATTGAGCTCGAGGCACGCGGCTGAGTCATATTCCGCCTTTCGCGCTTGTTTCCTTTTCGCCAACGTCGTCGGAAAGAGACTCGCATTTAAAAGCCTACTCGGCATTTTAATTCGTCCTTTTTCAGCGCGCGTCGCCGAAATAAAAAAAATCATACATCAATCGAGAATCAGCATAATACTATTCAAACTCATCATTTAGTCGTAGTGTAATAGTGACAAATCGTTAATTTTAGCGCGCGACGAGAGGAGAGGAAAAAAAAATTTCTCGATCATATACAGTTAGTTTGGTACCCGGCGAACGCAGCTATATAGGGAGGTCAAGGACCGCGCGGTCAAGTTGAAGGTCTTCGCGTGCGTGCCGCACCGTTTGCTTCAGCTTCGCTGTGCTGCTGCTGCCGCTGCTGCTGTTGCTGCTGCTGCTGCCGAAGTGAGTTGTGCGGCGAAACGTTCTTTTACATATAGCGCAAGTAGATTTTTTGGTGGGGGCATCGACTTTTATATATATATACGCAGTGTGCGAGAGACCGGTTAGAGGTTTTTATTCGCGAATTCTTTTTCTTTCTTTTATGATAATTTTGGCCTACGCGAGCTGTTGAATCGATTTTTTTTTTCATTCTTCGCTGAAAGTGTCGTTTGCTGCGGAGAACAGATTCTCCAAAAAAAGCTTTTGCTTGCCTTGACAATTTTAATATGCAAAGTCATTGGTTTTTTGAAAAAATACCAACACCTTCGTAAAGTGACTGTGAAAAAAACACCGTTCATCAAAAAACTATTTTTCAGCGTTTGTTACAACCGCTTAGAAAGTGTCTAATAATACCCTCACCCAGCACACTGAGAAAAAAATTTGATATTTTCAAAAAAATATTATTTGAAATAAATAAATGATTTATTCCAATCGTCCCTTAAACATATTTAGTTAAAATAAACAATGGAAACTAATTGACGCGATTAAACATTTTATCGGAATAAAAAAATATTTATTA
>JAWWMK010009618.1:0-23576 GCA_035047105.1 Galeopsomyia nigrocyanea
ATTTATTTTTCTCGTGGGAACGTTGTAAAAAAAATTCATAAAGACAAATTGGGTAAAAGTACCCCGTTCTCCCCTATATATATTCAAGATTTTAAATGTGTCATATGCGTGTGGATGTTTGAAAAATTTTTAATGTCCAAATTTATTTTTCAGGGCACACGACGATCGTACAAAAACAAATTTATACGACAGTAGACCTCAAAGCAATGAGAATAGAAGAAAAGTTACGGCGAATCACGACTTTTTTAATTATCTATGTATTCGCGGTCGCGAATATGCAATCCGTACGACACGTTGAGTTATTAACAGAGCGAAAAAACAAGTCGTTGGTTCAAGATTTTTCACTGACTCCAAAAAGTGAGAATTAACATTTTTTTTATTACACTTGTTTTTTATTCAACGATCGCGTCGAACTCATCTCAAACGATTTATAAGTCAAAGCTGTATTTATTCAGATTAGTCCAATTTTTATTTACAAGTGTATTTTGGAAAAGGTACACGGCAAATATGCTAAAAGGAACGATTTTTGATTTGCTCTCACAAGACAAGAAAATAGCAAGACTTTTGAGTGAAAAAATGTTACTTCTAAAATTGTCGAGTATCGGTTTTAAGCAAAAGATAAGATTCTATTATTCATATTATTACAATAACTTGAAAAATCAATATCAACGACTTTTAAAAATAGCACAACGCAAAATATTGAAGGTCAAAACATCTCGAGTTAAAAAATTAATGAAATTTTTTTAAATCGCTTTGATGCAAATATTGTTGTGGATAAAATGATGATCTATTTGACCGATGAAGACTTATCGAAATAAAAAAAAAGCATTATTCAAATAACGCCCTTTTATTGAAGTTGCGATGGCTTCTGATCGAATCAACCAATTCGAAATTCTTTCCATGATCTATTGACAGGTTTTTACTTAATTATCTGCTACACGATTCTTTTTTATATATTTATACTGTCCAATTACTTGATAATGACTAATAAATTTTCTCAATTACTTTGTTTTTACGTCTTCTTACGTCATAGATACTTTGAATTTGTCGATAAAAATCCATGCATAAAAAAATTATTGATGTGTGTATATAAATTTGCCAGACGGTTCGGCATCAGTAGGTAAATGTGTAGCGACTACCGCGCATAAAATGCAAAAAAAAAGAATAGCGCAACACGCGCCACCTGTGAAAACATTAGCGGTCGACGGGAGAACTAACGCGAGGTTCACCGTTTTTTTTCTTGCAAAATTAATATTATCTTGACCTTAATTTGACCATTTAAGCATTGTAGCTGCTAAATAGAGTTATTTTCTATGGCGTATTGATAAAAGATAGTTATTTGATTGTCATGAGAAAGCAATGATTTTTTTTTGGAGCGGTAATTTCGAATATATGGCATTAAGTTAATCACACTACTCTTAGTTCATCGCAAGATAAATAAAATTTGATCAACAATTAAACTTCCAATCATCTCGACAGTAGTCGCAAAGTGAGAGCTCCCAGCAAAATTAATTAAAAAGAAAAGCAAAAAAAAAAAAAAACAGTCCAAAACTCAACACTTGTCAACACTTTTTCTTGCAAGGAAAAAGAGGGCGCCACCGTACAATAACGTCGAGACGCCCAATTGGGCGAGACGATAGCTGCCGAAGAGAGCGAAAGGAAGATCAGTGCATTTTCCGGAACGACTCGTGGAGCTTGCGTTGTCCACTTATATTATCTCTCTCGGTTTTATATATATTATAGGTTGCACACGCACACACAGTACAAACACACACATATATAGACAGCTGCCTATTTGATACGCAAGCTCCCTCGCGGGCGCTTTCTGTTGAATTCGACAAGTGCGTGCAAGCTCGACTCCGTATGTGTTCGATGCGTGCTGAGCGCGAGTAAAAGAGACGGAGATATATAACAGCCTCTCTGCCTTTGAACTCATATATACATATATTATATAGGTAGCTCATGTTTATATATCATATGTTTGCATATTATTAAAATAGTCTCGCAGCTGAAAACCGTAATATCTATAGTGCAATTCCGTTTTCGGAAGCCAAGCGTAGCTTTGAATAATTAATCGTTGATTGGAGGGTTCGCAAAAACCACGGAAGAACGTGAAGATGAATAAAGATCGATCATCGCCGGCGGAGTGAAAATCGCATGTTGTAGGTTATAGAAAACTTAGATTTGCAGCAGCGTGGAGAGGGGGGGATAGGAGAGAGAGTGAGCAAGAAGCGCGCGGCGGCAAGGAGAGGAGGCGACGCAACGGGACGGCGAGGTTGCGTTACGTTTCTGCCTGCGGCGGCCACCACTTCGCATCGAGCCGAGGGGAGGCGTGCGGTACGAAAAAATAAAATAATAACGCGACGCTGCATACACGCAGAAAGTGAGTAGATAAATAATAACGAGCAAGTGTCGAAAGAACAAAGGAGAAGCCTAGGTAATAGCGCGCGAAAACTGACCGGCAGCGAGTGCGGTTGTGTGTATGTGTAAACGCGCGTGAGAGAGAGAGAAAGAGCCATTTTGGCTTGCTGCACAGTTTGGCGGTACAATGGCAGCCGGCCAAGGCTAGCGTTTGGGACGCCGCTAATTTGTGCAGCGTCTTCTTTATAATCCATTTGGGGCGTGATTTGGTGTCTCAAGTGCGAGGCAAGCGTAATTTCGTACCTCGTGCGTATTCGGTTTTCGATGTATTCGAGTTCTCGTCGTTGGCGGGAGTCGGTTTTCACGGCGTGCCCCTATGGTTTGAGGTTAGTGACAGGCGATGCGCGCGACTCCTCGATCATGAATGCCTGTGTGTGCTCTTTTGCGAAAAAACAATGGTTTTTTTTTCCTGCTTTGTTGAGAAGTTTCCAATTGCTACAGTGCCTTTCTCTCTTTTTTATGTTACAGCTGGAAGTGACGAGTTAATATCGTAAGTTTGGCTGTAGCGCTATTTGGCTGGTTTGAGTGGGAGATCTCAGTTAGAGATGCAACATTTTAAAGATTGTCACTTAAAGATTGAGTTTATTGAAGAAAAGTTCTCCTTTTAGGTACAGTCACACACACTTATAATGTTCGTTCTTTTAGTTTTACTCAACAAAAGCTAATTGTTAATTTTACATTGTTACTTTAGAATAAGAAGCATCAGCACAAGCTAAAGTTTAAAAATGGAAACAACCGATGGCCCTGCGGCCATCAGCATAAATCCTAGCACCATAAAAGGTTTTTATATGAACACTTTTACTTTTGTAGTTAAGCAAACCAAGTAGGTAGTGGGATGACTCCGATTTCATAAAAATTGTTTTTGTTTTCCTTCAGTGTCTCAAGAAGAAATGGGAAGGTTGGATGTATTGGTTTGTGGACAATGTCATTCTGTTTTTCATTTTATTGAAGAATTTCAAGAGCATCGCTCAAAAGAAGGGGCTTGTTCGAAACAATCCCATTTCAGAGAAAGTAGCAATGTATGATCATTCAGTATTCGAAGATATTTTTCATATTTTTTTTTTCAATCTATTAAATACCATTTTTGCAATTATAGAATGAACAGAAGGCACAAGTTTGGGCCTTTCTACTGTGGAAAGATACACAGATTCAACATGATAGCCCTGACAAAGATTCAGCCAGCTCATGGAATTTGTATAAAAAGTGGTGCAACATGGAGACGCACGTTAGGGAATGTTGGATTGCAGCTGGCAAAACAATACAGACTTTCACAAAGATTAGTAATACTAAGATGACAGATGTACCCAGGCAGCAAGGAACTATTACGACAGAAGGTTAGTAGCTGTTTCTTTTCACATCTTGAATTATTCTTATGAATTTGCATCTTTTATGGACTGGAACCGGGATTCTTACCAATCATGAAAATTTATTACAGGTGGTAGAAGATTAGTTGTCCATAAAGTTATTAGAAATGGTCAGCCCGAAAATTCGGGAAAGAAAGAAATCAAGCCAGATATTAAAATGAAAGCAGAACCTGTAGAAAAAGGAAAGGTTAAGCTAAAACCTTCAATCAAACCTAAGGTAAAGACACTTATAATAAAATGCAAATATAATCAAACTTAGCAAGTTATAATGTGATTAATATTACTGTTCTTACAGACTAAAAATGAATTTGGTGAAAACAATGCAGAAGACAGTGATGAGGAATACGTTGTTGAGAAAATTCTAGCCAAGCGTTTCAATCCAAAGAAGAAAGTGTACGAGTATTTGTTGAAGTGGGAAGGATATGCACAGTGAGTATTTGCTATTCTGTAGATATATTTTCTTACTTTCGTTCAATTGGAAAGATTAATTTGTTATTTTTTGTTACAGTGAGCATAATACTTGGGAAGAGGTTGAAAATGTCAGTGTGACCTGCAAGCAATTGATGGACGAGTTCGAGAGGAATCTGGCCAAGCAGAAAGAGCTGAAAGCTCTACATGTACAAAAATCTATCGCGAAAGCTAATCAAATGGGCGTGGGCGTTCATAAAGAAATCAAAAGGGAGAATGTCAAAGCTGGTCCTAGTACATCCAGTCCAAAGTATTATAATTGTTCTTACCAATGAAGTTTCTCGAAATCTGTTGATTGTTTTTATTATAATTTTTATTTTGCATTAGCAGAAGGCCGATGCGTTCCAGCAAAACAAAAGCCATGGATAACGTTAAAAACTGGGTTGGCGTCATGAAGGACGAGGACGAGCGCGATGGTAAGTGTTTCCATTCTTATTATATCTGCAACTTCGTGCATTCGATTTAAAAAAAACAAAAATCGATTCGAGCATTTTCTTTAAAACGATTTTCCTGCTAAACAGTGCTCGGCAAGCGAAAAATCCCGTTCTCAGACAGCGACTCGGACGACGGCGATCTGGCTGGACTGAGGAGTATGAAGCGCAGCAAGGCGGACACGAGCGGCGACGACGACTGGACAGCCGATTCGGAAGAGGATAAAATTGGCGGTGGCCGTAGCGACGTGATTCAGAAAGCTTTCAGTCGCGCGCAAAACGGCTCGCAGTCGAACAGCATGTTCGCGAAAAACGTGAAAACCGAGGCGAAGCCACAATCGACAGTGTACTTGGTGCACCGCAAGGACGGCGTGATAAGGTTGGATCAGTCGCCGACGGACAGTATCGCGCTGAAGACGTCTCAGATCGGAGGCGGAAGCGGAGTACTGATGGTGCAGAATCGCGAAGGTAACTTAATCCGCAAAAGAATCGTGACGTCCGACGGATCTGCGGCCAACTCGATAACCTGCGAGAAGGTGATTTCGAAGCCGGACGGCACGCAGGTGGTCACGCAGATGAAAGTCATGCCGAAGAGCTCACCGGCCGGTAAGACGTTGGTCGCGGCCAAGAGCGAGCCCGTCAAAATCAAGCCCAAGCCCGAGCCTAATCAAGTGCAACAAATTCAACTAATTACAGCCGGCGTGGGACTACAGACAAGCGCGCAGAAGGTCGTCACGGCCGTGCGAACCGCCGGCACGGCGACGAGCCCGCGCACGAGCACCGACGGAGGAGGAGGAGGGCGACCGCTGCTGCCAAAACCCACGGGTGTGCGAGGAGCCACCTCGACGACTTCGAGCCCGATGGCCATCACCCAGACGAGGACGCCGGTGAGGGCGCCTCCGCCGAAGCAAGGCACGCCCGTGGGCGCGCAGCAGCGCCAGATATTGCAGCAGAAAAAACCCTCGACGATCGCGCAAGTCGCTGGCTCCTCGCCGAACGCACTGCCGAGCGTCAGGCCGAAGATAACGGTGATGAACGCGCAAGGCCCGCTCATGCAGAAGATCGTGTCGCCGGCTGGCAAACCCAGCCCCAAGGCAGCCACCGCGGCGTCCTCGGTCGCGGCCAGGCCGTTGCCCAGCTTGACGACCCAGCAGAAGATTCAGGCGGCCAAGAAGAAGGCCGAGCAAGAGGCCGGCGTCACGCCGAAAGCCGGCGCGCGAGGAAACGCCGCGGCGGCAAGAGCCGGGGCTCGGGCCAACAAGTCCAAGGTGACAGTGGCCGCGGCGGGCAACAAGCCCAAGGAGAGCAAGCTCGCCGTCACGGGTGGTCTGCACATGGAGTTCCATCAGGTCGAGTCGGAGGACAGCAGCGACGGCGGCGAGACGGAATTCCCACCACTGCCCGCGCCGGCAGCTCAGCCAGCGCCGGAGCCGGACAGCCCGCCGAGGTTGACTCTGTGCCCCTTGACCGGCCGTATAATCGGACCGGACGGCCAGCCCATCGAGCAGCCGGAGTCTGAACAGCCTCAGGTACCTCCAGCTCCGCAGGCGACACCTGTGGCCATTGTACCGGCTTCGACGACGGCGACAATAAGCCCCGACGGTATTATCAGCACTGTGGCTGCCGGTGAGAGCTCTGCCGAGCTCGTGCTGCCCACGATGGATGGTCTGGCCGACAGCTCGAACGCCGTGGTGCGCGTGGAAATGAGTCCCGGTGGCACCACTGGAATGATCGTGAACGAGAGTACGCCGGTCACGATGTCCAGCGTCGTGGTGCCTGGACCCGATCTGCCCTGTCTCGACGATCCCAACATCGAGGTACAAACCACGAGCACCGGTGGGGTAGTCGTTAACGTTTCGACTACCGAGGCAGCCGTCAGTGTGCCGAGTAGCACTGCAGCGGAGTCAATGCCGGTCGTAACGACGACGACGACGGCGGCGGCGGACGCGACAACGAGCGAGCCGATGGAAGTTGTCGCGAGCACCACGGAGACTGTCTTGGCTACAGCCTCGGGCTCCAATGTGAAAATGGAAAATCCAGCAACTCAACAGCATCAGCTGGTCACGTTGACCGGCGAAGACGGCGTAGTTTATCAAGTAGCCGGCCAAGCCGAGAACGGACAGACGTTGCTGGTAGCACAAGGCGCCGATGGCGAGCAGCAATGCGTCTACGTGACCACGGCGGACGCCGGCCAAGGCGAAGAAGGCCAGATGTTAACTATCGACCACGCGGTCGCCGAGGCCGTCGCTCAGCTCATGCCTGGCTCAGATCAGGTCAATCTTACGCAGCAGTTCTACGTGAAGGAGGGAGAAGCCACGGCGGATGGTGCCGAAACTGTCGTCGCTACTACTTCTGCCGAGGGACAGATGGTCATGTCCATTGTGGACAGTACCGACACCGTCGTTGCTGCTGCGCCAGAGGAAGGCGAAGCCCAGGCCCAAGTTGTCGCACAAGTTATTCAAGCTGATCCACCCACTGCAGGTAAGTTCATTTCACTGACGTTTTCGATATTAACATTGTACTTTTGATCGTTTGGTCTCTGATGGAGCTAGGAATTTTTTAGATTTAGATTACGTCTGTTAAGAAAGATAGCTCATTCACGCGATTTCAGCTGGTGGTTTTGATTCGATTCTCATCGTCTCATTTGATAAAGTTGGTACATTTTATGGGTGTTTGATTGCATTGCAGATGGTCGAAGACGGGTCGTTCTATTGCTACCTGATGGTAATCTTATGATGACTGAAGTTGACGAGGAGCAGTATGCTGCACTGGATCTCGATAAGTGAGATGGTTGATAAGCTACTGCGTGAAGTGGAAAACATTGGGCAAATTGCGAGTGTTCGTGTATTGTGTGTAAATAATGGCTTGCAAATTTGGCGTCGCTTCTGTGAAACTAATGAAATACTTTTCAGCCATAATCATTACGTTTTTTTCACGTAAAAATGGCTCTGGAGTACAAGGTGTAAAAAAAAGCAGAGGAGTTAAATTACAAATTGGACAAGATAATCTAATTTTTCTAGATTAGAAAAAAAAAACACATTTATTTTAGTAATGTTTCATTATCAGGCGTTTCACTGACATTTTAAATTTTAAATTCTATTTATAATGAACAGTGCATTCTATTATAAAAATGATAGTGCGTCTACATTAATAACTATTATACTTACGTTACATAAGATTATTGTACTTTCTAGGATAAGGAGGTACGATCTAGGATTTTATATTTTTGGAGATAAAAAAATATGTATTAAAGCGCGACTGTACCAGTTTAAAAATTTCAGTTTTTTTTCTTTCGCTTTATGGTTATTCAACGGGAGTTGGCATCAAAAATTTAACATTGAATCTAGTTGACCTTTTTGAAAGAGAAATTTTTTAATTATTTTTTTATCTTAATTATTTGTACATTCGGATACAAATCAAGATGATATATATTTTCACGATCGCATGAAACTAACGATGAGCCACGTTTAACGAGTGGCGCAAAAAAGCGGGATGTAATGGAATGCTTTTGAATTCGGATAAGTTACTGTGGATTTATTTGACAAGAGTGACACTAGATTGAAAGGTTACATGGAATTCAAAATGGATAATATATGCTGATGTAAATTTTTTGTAGAGATGATAGACTATTTTGAAGTCTATAATATAAAATCCTAGTGCATACATTAGGGAAATATATCTTTTGTAAATATCGTCATCTTATTTGTTTATATAAAGATTGTTTAGAAATAAAAAAAAACGCATACAAACAATTCTTATGGTTTAATGCACAATAAACAACTGACAGTAAAAGTGAGTTATTAATTTGAAATTAACCAACATCAAACATTCAACAAAAATTAAGGAAGATAAGCGAAGGAAAAAATTACATTACTGATGGAGTTTGTGCCAATAAAAATATCGCAATCTCAATGCAGTAAGAATCAAACATCAGTGGACGATTTAATTCGTGAAGTTCTTCGACTCAACGACAACGACACCAGCTCAAGTATCGTTACTTTTTTGGAAAAGGAATCAACAGCAAATTTGGCACTACTGGATTTTTTCAAAGTAATAACTATTAAAATTTACAACTGAACATTCTCGGGGTCTAAAACTCGAAGAGTTTTGCATATAAAATCTAACATTATTCTCAACGTGGTTAGGATATTCACTGTTATAAACACGAACTGGAAGAGATAAAAAAAGCGCACGAGAGTGTAGTAATCTTGAAAAATGCAAGCGGAAATGCGGTTACCGATAGCGGTACAAATTTATTATCAAACGAAAAATATTTCTTGATTCAGCCCGAAAATGTTATCATTGAAAAGAGTAAGCGTTTACATGAGTTTATTGTAAGAAGCAAATGTTCACAATAATTGCAATCGAAACTTTTACAGCTCTCTCGTTAAATTTCCAACCGACTGACGATCCTCCAAGTAACGAACTGTTGAAATTTGCATCCGAATCGACAATTTCGTCGTCGTCTTCTGAATCTAAGTAAATATTTACATTCCGGTATCACTTTCCTCGTCACTAGAAAATTATTAAAAAAAATAATAACAATACGTTATTCAACCTGTCAAAATTTAATTCAAGCTATGACACGAAAACTTTAGTATCACCAAAGCCGAAGAAAAGTGTGCTAAAACTGAAGACATTGAAAAAAATTTTATTAGCGCAGCCCGAAGTCGTTGAATTTCGCAACTGCGAAGCTAATAAAACATACCAGGCACGTATACATACTCGTAACAAAGTCCTCGCATTAATTTACAATCATTTCGCACGATTCTATATCACCTTAGAAAAAAATAATTCTTCGCAACATGGACACGACGCAACTAACGCGCTTCCGAATGGAGTGTCGACCTTTGAAATCACCATTCACGATATACATCGAGAACAACCGAGAGCTCATTGCACCTGGTATGCAAGCCAAACTCATCGTGGAATACAAATCCGACGGACTTAGCGAGCCGGAAGAGATGCTCGTGATCAACGTTCCTAACGGCCAATCCGTCATGATAAGCTTGAGAGTACGTCGGGATCCGCCAGCTTTGCAAGGTTACTCGTGGCTCATTTGAATTAATTGCGATGCTAAGTCTCTTTGTAATTTGAATCGACGAGAATATTATGAGGTCATTGTAGTTTTAGCGCAGGCTTGCTCGACTTTGTCGCTGGCTGAGCAATCTTCCGAGAGTAGTTCGATGTCGAGCACGATTACCGAATCTACTTCCAATGAATCGGTATTTCAATGAAATAATATGTTTTTTTCTGAGTTTGTTATATCCAGGATAAATTAATGTTCTGATGAATTAATAGTTCTCCGACAGTTTCACGACCACCGAAAGCACGAGTATACACAGCATGGATTATCAAGGCAAAAAATCGAATTTCGACTGCAAGAAATGTTTCGTCGGCGAGTTCGTTATGATTTCAACGCTTGTAAAAAATGATGGTGGGAGGGGAAGATTTTTCGTTATGAGCGAAACCGATTGGTGTTTACTGAAAATCAACGTAATTCAAATTCTTCACTATATAGTGTATAAGAGACAACTGCACAAACTTATTTTTTTTTTTCGTTTTCAGGATATAACGATGAATAATATGCTGGTCGTTCCTCCGTTCGCGATGTGGCCTGCATATTTCGCACTGGATCCAGGCGAATTTCTCATAGTGTACACTTACTTCTTTCCCGCGTCGTCGGGATTACAAGTTAGTTAGTTTTCAATATTATCCAACGGTGAAGAAGAATACACGTTTACTCCGAAAAAAAAAATTCAAATTTTAGGTCGAAGAACTGTACGTAGTGAGCGATAATTGCTCGGTAAGAACCATCGAAGTTATAGGCGACGGTGTTGTGTTCGAACGTCAATCGCTCGAGTTTAACGATGTAAATGTCATTTGCGTAAAATATTCGTGCAAGATTCAACGTGAAATTTATCACTAAAACGATATATATTTGTACTACGTCGATAGTAGAACGTCAAGTATCAGTGGTTTCAAATGAAAAACAAAGAGCTGTGCACTATGCGTTACATGGATCTCGGTGTTGGCGAGAGCGATAGTTTCCTCGGTGGAACTTTCACGATGACGAGTAAATGGTATAATGATTGATCTTATACGTTACGTAACAGTGTAAATATAATTTTCGTTAATTAAAGGCATATATTTATTTTTGATTGACGACGTTTCATTTTCTCGATTGGCAATAATTGTAACTATTACAACAATATTTTATTCAAACTAAGAATCGAAACGTCGTCAATGAAAAAAAAAATCCCTAAATTTATCCATTTATCTGCAGTTTTTTTTTACTTCCGAATATCAAAAACCTATAATTTTTACACGAACTCAAGTGATTTAGACGTGTACTACCGATGGGAAGTAAGCGATATCATACTCTGCCCGTCGATATACAAGATAACCATAGGACTGGGAAAGACGAATTTCCCCATCGGCAAGATGAGCATCGAACCGAATAGCGGTGTTTTTCAAGCGAACTCGGTTACGACATTTCGCTTGATCGCCGATTTGAGCTCGGTCAAACATGACCGTTATCGCACGACTTTGCGGTATATATGTACTTACGTATACTTTTTTTTATGGAGAATGACATTAAGATTGTTAAATGTGACTTGATGGGTTCTCATAGATTGATCGTTGAAGATTTGCCGCGTGCGGCTGTTCCCGAGAGATTCAATTTTCCGTGCAAGGAAAGTCAAACCAAGCGACGTCTTTGTGAGAATGTAAAATAGACTTTAATATTGTTTTGTTTTACGAGAGATTATATAATTGATGGTAAGTAATTTGCAGCCAGTGGATATTAATTTCGAAGATATCGACGTACGTTTCAAATGCGAGCCTATAGTAGTCGCGATCGAAAGTGACTATAATTACCAAATGAACAGGTAATGAAAGAATTCACAATGAATTATACTGATTTATTTTTAATTTTCACGATCGATCTCGATAAAGCACAACGAACGAAGCCAAGACCGAAAATACCATGCAAACCACGTCGATGGCCGACGTAACGCAAGTGGTGGACGATTCGCAATTCTGGCAGAGCGCATTTATGTTCAAACCCGATGTCATGGACGACGGAGGAAGTTCGAAGAGCGAGCATGTTTGTCGATTTATCAAGGGATGCGGTACTTGCGATTGTTGTCAGGCAACTTTGATCAGCACGGCTGTGTTGAGAGCTGGAAGGTTCGTTCGATTGAATATTCATCTTCAAGATCAACTATTGAATTTTTTTTTTTAATTGCAGTCCTCTCTTCGTTGGCATTGCGTCGAAATTTTCCATTATTCTCTGCAATCGAAGCTCGACGAGAATCAAATATTGGTGGAGTCAACCAGTTGGTTCTGATCACAGCAAAATGAAAATAACACTCGAACCGCCCTACGATTCCATTGCACCGAATTCGTGTCAAGCTATTCAATTGAAATGCTTGCCTTTGGAAAGTGTAAGACGAAACGATAATGTTTAAAAAAATTTCTCGGTTGGATAATCAATTGATTTTTATATAGGGTATCATTTCGTCGATTTTCATTGCCTGCCAATTCAACGCGAGAAATCCACTTGTCCTGTCGATAGAATGCGTTGTGAAATCGTTGTGCGTCACCTTTTACTTTCCAACTCCGACAATTGAAACGTCCGACGTGAATTATGCGCGCATCGAGTGGAATGCAAATGAATATCTAACCAAATATGATAAGAAAGTAATTCGTTGCACTTTGACGGAAAAATATTTGCATTCTCGTATTTTTTCATCGTTTTTTGCATTTTTTTCCCGCAGTCTGGAAAAATACAATTATTGTCGATGATGTCGAGAGAAGAAAAAACGCTACACGTCGTTGAATTGAATAGCGATCGATCAAACGTCGAGACGGATCTGTCTGATTATCAAGAACACGAAGTATACGCAAATAATCTTGAATTATATGGAGATATAAATTGAATTTTCGAACAAAATTTTAGGGTGACTTTTCAAGTTTTGACGAAAGTGTTGTCGACAACAATGAAAAAAACCATGAAGAGATCAAAGTTGATAGTTCACGTGTATCCCATGACTTTTTGGAGAATTCATTTGAATACGAAGCCGAATCTTTTGTCGATGAAAACGAACATTTTAGATTACTTCCATATTCCTATTGGTATTCCGATCTGATCAAAAAGCACTTCCGATATCAACCTCTCGTTTATGAAATTCACGTCCATCCTCACGAAAGTAATTTTTTTTTTCACTCCTCTTAGCTATATTCAATTTTGTTTTCTAAACTAATTATAAATTATCTTTAGCTACGGAAAAACGAATTTACATACAAAATGACAGTCCGATACAAAGTAACTTCCGCATATACATCAAAAACTTTTGGACACGTCATTCCCTTCCCGATGAACAAAGTAATTTTTTTCATCACATAACTTGAAAAAAAAAACAATTTTAGATTTTTAATGAAATTTCTCATACTTTCATACAGATATACTGCTACTGGACTCCAACGAATCGCAATCTGGAATCGAATTGAAAATCGAGCCAGTCAGAGGCGAAATAAAACCTCACGAAACTCTGCATTTCGACTTGATTGTCAGTAGTACAACGTGGGGAGTTTATACGGATCAGATAACCGTCGAAATCGATTATCTCCCCCCGTTCACATTCTGGATTCGTGTAATCAACGACGACTCGCCAATTACGTATCCCGTTTGCAAAAATACTTCTATCGCCGTTCCCAGCGTACGGTGCGTGTGTATAATAAACTTGCAATTGCAATTTAAAAGCGAGTCTTCATAATCGTTGATTTATACCACTGCAGGTTCACGTCGTTCAAGCCTGGCTATCCATTGGAACAGAGAAGAGTTTTGTTGGAGAATACAAGTGACGTTCCTCTGTATGTGAATTGGCATTGCTTTTTAATTAACGAAGAAGAAGAAATCGAGGAAAAGCCGTTCAATGTTATTTTGGATATGGTTTCGCCTTTTTTCGATATCAACGAGTTGTTGTTAACCGACTCTGATTTAATACACGCAATCGAGAGGTATATTAAATGCATATACGGACGTTATGAGTCGAAAGACGTTTTGGCTGAAATCGATCAAATACTAGGCAAAGATGTTAGCAGTAGTAGTTCTGAGGATTTTAAAAATAGGTACAAGTCTATTTCTTATTCTATATTTATAAATTTTTATAAATTGCTTCAATTATTATTACGAGCTTTTTGGATATTTTAGTGAAAGTACAGATAGTCAAATGTACGAATCAAATATGAATTCAAATAGCGAATCCACCAGTTCGAGTAGTGATGTTCATTCAGAATCAGATATCACTCCAACAGTGAATAAACCGAAAAACAAATCTAAAGATACCGAATTTCAAATCTCTTTAGTTCCGTATTACGGCAAATTTATTTCAGATCTTTTCATAGTGAGTATATCTATGCAGATTATTTCATAACTTTCTTCGTAATTGTTGTAAAAAAAAATTACGATTTTATAGATCACGCCGAGAGAATTATTTCTACCACCGAAATCGAAGCAATACATTTACATCGACGTTAACACTGAAAAGTTGAACCGACACGTCGGAAGAGTATGTTGCAAAGCATGCGGCTTCATACGCATACCTCCAGTTTTCAAGTATTAAATCTCGCAATTGTGAATTTTGAAGCGTTTTGGAAAATCGATTAAACTCTATTTTTTTAATTGTCAGATATAAAGATAATGTTTATCATCGAAAAGATGGCCATTTCATGCCACCTATGGAAGTAGACTTGAGCTGTGATTCGCGGAGACCTAAGTTTTATATACAATCGGACTTGTCTGACTGTACTTTTGAATTCCATACGAAAGATTTTATACAGCATGCGACAAATAAGCTACGGTATGTGATTTTTATTAATTACTGAAATCGTATTATTCGAAATAATTGAATTATAATGTTTGACAGGATGAAAAAGAAAATCATATTCAAAAATTTTGATGTTAAGGCCATGGATATTACATATAAAATTGATAAGCCTTTTTCAATAAAGAAAATCGTGATAATACCCGAAATGATTTGTGATCATAGCTTAACTGTTCGTCCCAACCAGATCGTGCAGGTAAGTTTCTGAAAAGCTTCGTTCACAAACGTCATGAAAAGAATGATTGTAAATTTGTTAATGCCCAAGGTCGGAATTAAATGTTCGATAAGTGAAAATTGGATAGCGGAAGTGATGAATGAACGTGAGGATGATTATCGTAATGGAAATTCAATGACTTTGACAGAATGTTTGAAAATTATTTATAAAGAAGGATTTTGTCAGGTATAAAGGAAGTCACTATAATGTATTTTTTACGCAATATCAAATAATTTTTTTTATTCTAGTATCATGATCTGTATATTAAAATCACCTTTCCATCTCTCGCCATTTCAACGACGCACTTGGATTTCGGAAATGTTTTGTTTGGAGAACGGAAGTGCTTGCAATTCGAAATACGCAATCTTTCAAGTGAGCTTTAGTTCGAATTCTCGAACACTTTGAATAATTGTAATGGATGAAAAATTCCATCTTAATTTCAGAGACGGCGCAAACTTATGAATTGCAAAGGACTGAAAAAGTTGAATATTTTACTCTTTACCCCGTCAAAGCATTGCTTGCCAAACGAAATCTACTGGATATGGATAGATTGGAAGTGACTGTTTCTTTTATACCCCTGTACGTTATTTTTAGAAGTTGTATCGATAATACGATTGATTGTTTACTTATGATTAATTACGGCGACTTTAATATTCCTAATGTGCTTGCCTTAACTAGAAATTTAAATAACGTAGATAAAAATAATAATTACAAGGAAATCTCACTTTTTATAACAAATAATTAACAATAAAAACAAATTATATTCTCTGTCAACAGAAATCCGGGGATATTTAAGGAAACTGTGAAAGTTATTTCCGAAGTTGATGGCCTTATATTTCATTGCACTTTGGAGGGCAGCTCGTGCTCTCAAACGCACAGTGAGTATTTTGGCAGCGATGTACAAGTATAAAAACATATGAACGACGCATTATAAATCTCGGTATGTAAAAAATATGATTCTTTTCTCGACCTCATTTTTATAGTAAAAAAATACGTATTTTTATAAATTACTTTTTAATAAAACACGCTATGAAAAATCCAACGAAGTCACTTTCACAACCGTATCTCCACAATTTATTTGAATGCTCTGCAGTTAATCCGTCGATACTGTATCCCGTAGTACCGAATCGTTCCACATTTAAACTCGTTAATTTTTCACGGACGCATTGCAGTTCTAATTTCGGAAATGTTTTCAAGGCCCAAGCAATAATACCTTCATTTTCGGCCACGGTAATAGTACACGTGCTGTAAACTAATGTCCCACCTGGTTTAAGTAATTGAAATGCCTGAAATAATAATTTCATTTTTAATTGAAAAAAAAAACTTTGACGTATTAAATTTTTTATTGCAAACTTACCGCCGAAAAAAGTTTCCTTTGTAAAGGTACATAGGATCGTAATTGAGACGCGCTTATTGAATTACGAAGTTGCGGTCTCTGACCTAAAGCACTGCATGGTCCATCCAATAAAATCCTATCAAAACTTTCTGCTGCGAAAGGAGGTCCGTTCGAAATGCATGTGTCTTTGGAATCGCATACAGCTTTCGTTGAGTCAAAGCAAAACGCTTTGACGTTTGTTGTACAGAAGCTTTCAATGTTTGAGTTTAATTTTTCTAATTTACTTTTAATTTTTTCTAAAGCTATCACGGTACCCTGCGAAAAAAAATTTATTTTGTATTTTTTTTTATAAAGTCACGTGGATAGGATTGATATTAACGATGATTAATCCATAAAGTTTCAACCTTGTTATTCATTAAAGCCGCGATGTGTGTAGTTTTATTTCCTGGAGCTGCACAAATATCTAAAACAGTTTCTTCAGGCTGAGGATCTAGTATTCGACAGCAGATAATAGATGGCAAATTTTGAAGTAGAACATATCCCTTGGGAAGTATGTTTTCATTCAATTGTGGTGTGCATGATATAGTATTAGTCATTACTATTGCAATCCCACTGGGAAATAAGTATCAATGCTTGATTTTTGTTACTGATAATTAGGGAAACTTATATATTACCTGCAATTTGAATTATCATGGTTGAATATCTGTTCCCTTGTCATTCGAATAATACCATTGCCAAGAAACAATTTGCTTTCATCGTCGTATGGTTTAATGAGTCCTTTTTTGCAAGCTTGCTTAAGATCAGCATAAACACTTACATTATCACCAATATTTAGACCTGTTAGTTTTCAGATAAAAAAATTCTAAATAAAATTTTTGATGTGAAATAATATATGTTTAGTTTAATATATAATTTACCTCGTGGCATGCCTAACACTCCTGGAGCATAGATGTGAGATCCTCTAAGAATTGCTGCACCACAAGCAGTATCAACAATGATTTCATTAGGTTCTTTTGTCAAATTTAATTCTTTTGAAGATGTACAACTTTCGACAACAATAAGCTCTGGGATACTATCAAATATAGTTACACTCGGCATGGTCACTGAGTATTTCTAAATATACATCAATCATAATTAATTGTTTTCAATTTTACATTAGATTTGTAACTGTTCAAATAAGGTATATTTTTTATATGAAATTCAAACAAACCTCTTTTAATGACTCTATTATAGAATTATAAACCACTTGTTGCTCACATAATATAGTATTTACTCTGAAAACAGAATTCTTTGGAGCACTGCTTAACCACGAAATTAAACTTTGCAACTTTTTCTAAAATAATATTATTTTGAAAATAAGCTTTGAGTTATGAGAATAAAAAATAAAATGAACAAAAATACATACTTCGGCTTGCAGATCACTCGAAAAGTCATCAGAATGTTTTATTCTTTTCAAATCCAACAACAACTCATTTCTAACTTCGTCTTTAAATTTCAAAACATGAGTATGTGAAGAAGAGATATCCATAATGAATACGAGATAGTCACATTAATAATAGAAATCATGAAATTATTATCTTCGTCATTTATTCAGTCTTGTAATCAAAGTGTTATAATCTCGGCACAATCAACACATGGACATTGTAGCAGACGCTTTTCGCTTCGTCGCGGCGGCGGTAGAGGCTGGTAGAAGGGGGTGATGAGTTTTCAATATGGCGGCATATTGTTGCCAGTCTTAATTTTTGCGGTCCGGCGAAAAGCAACATTGGCTATCGCTGACTCCATTATAATAATTCTTTAAGTTATTTTTCTGTTAACAATTTAGTAGATGAAACAGATTGATATTCTTTACATACCTAGCGTAGTTTTAGTCATTCGGAAGTACATGTAAGTACAAAAGCCTGTTAACCTTACTTATGAGAAAGTTATCGGACTCATCAGCATATTTCGCATTTATTTTTATTACAAGTACAATCTCCTCTTATGCATTTAATTCACATATCGTACGTGCTTTTATTCAAGGACTTTTTGTTTTATAAATTTCTCCGTCACCTAGTGAACAACTAAGAGAAATGTGTGCCAGTGAAGGGAAGTGTGAAACTAGGCAATACTCTGGAGACAGTTCGCGATTTTTTACGTACAAATGAAATTTTACGGGTGTTAAGGACAAATTATGTGCAATTTGCTCAATTCAGCAATGGAGAGTAAGGTAACTAGTAAAACTAGCAGCTTGAAGGCTCTGCTATTGAGAGCATGGCGTGAAAGGTGGAGTGATCTTCAGTGGGGTATTAACATCAAAACGGTAATATTTTCTACAAAATATTAAGTTTGTTACTAATATCTATGGTCAAATCTGTCACTAAAATACATGAATGATTAGATCCTTCCAAGAGGTGTTAGTGGAGATGTGCATAATCTGGCAGACTGCATTCTGCAACAAGCTTTAGTAGGACCTGGACCAAATGAGTTGGTGCTTTCTTACCTCAAACATTCACTTTGTTCACAGGTGAGTTTTCTATGATATCAACTATTGTGTTCATTCATAGCTCTATACACCTTTTCTAACTTTTAATACATTTTGCAGTTGGTATCGTATGCAGCTGTGCTCCAAAGGATTAGCAAATACGATGCTTTCCATAAACCACATTGCATAGTTAGTTTATTAGAGTTTCTAGAAATGATCCATGTTGGTATTACATGTCGAGGAAAACCAGAGGAAGATCTCTTGGCAGCAGCTTGTCTTTCCATTATCCATTGGTTGCTGCAATGTTATCATTATACTTTGACTAAAGCACCACAGGGTAATCCTTTGGCTCCTCAACCTGCAGAACTAATGGACAAACCAGCACATTTGTTGAAGGAACTTTTAGCATCTGACTTTATTTGTGCTATGTTGTATTCGGCTAAACATGACAATAAAGGTAAAATTTAGCAATATTTAAAAATCAATTAAATTTGAACTAGTATTTGTCTCTCCTCTTGCATACTAACTGTATTTTTCATTTTAGATTTGTATTTTGATATTGTGAAGAAATGTCAGGAAATCGAGAAGGAACAACAAAAAAGCACTGTGAAGTGTTCCATACCAATAGAGGATTCACTGAAGAAACTTTGCAATCTAGAAATAGAAAATATTGTATCAACTTTCGTAAAATTCGATGCAGAACCAATCACTTACTGCATACAGCCTTTGCTAGCAGTTCAAAATACAGTTAATCCTAGCACGGAAACGTCTACCTACGTTAGTCAACTGCACGCAATTCAAAGACTGAAGAATTATTCCAATGCAAGACTATATTGCGAAGTTATTCGCGCATGTATGATATGTTTACATGATGTCAATGGTTCGTTTAAAGAATCACATTGGGGAGGTTTTATGATTATAAAACTTCCGCAAATTCTGAAAGAACTTCATGCCAGTACACTGAGTGGTTAGCGAACTGTTGAAATATTTTACATTGAAATTACTGAGCATCTTTAAAACGGACTTATCTTTTTTTTTCACAGGAGAAAATAAAACCTATGAATATTCTCAAGACGTGGTGGATGCTTTTAATTTATTACTGCGATATACGCCACTTCTAGATAAAATGGACATAATTTGTGTGGGAAACAGTGTTGAGTGTTTGATGAATGAGTTGCTACCGTTGAAGCTAGTTACAGAGGAACAAGTAAATCAAATCAGTCGTAAAAGGTAAAAAATATGTTCTATTCAAGCCAAATGTTCCATATGATATAGCTAAAAATTTATTTTTATTTCAGGGAAGTTACGCTGATAACTTTACAAAAATTGAATATTGACTCGTCAATTCGAACGATAATCGGGCGTGCGGAGACGGCATTTGGCGGTATACTGAAAACCCTCGGTGCCGAATACACTAAAATTCAAGATTCTCTGTTGAGCATGCTCTGTCAAGTACTGTCGGGAAATAGTTTAGAGCTCATGCTGTCGATAGCGACGGTGGAAGGAAAAATGAAACTGTTCGTGTCGAAACTAATAAAGTACAACGAGTTCAGCAATCAAATAGGGGAAGTGCCTGATAAAACTCCCATAAACCGTCCACTGCTGTTCGAGATTACGTTTCTCATGCTTTGCTCGATCGTCCAGACTTATGGCCCTGATGTGAGTATTGTGTTTGATTCTCGTTCGTAATTTTACAGCAAGATTAATTAAAAATAATTGAACGACCAGATGGTGTTGGAGAAAGGCGGTAATTCTTTCTTTGAACAATGGGTGCGCGATTGTATGCCGTTGAAAGACAAACCAAAGTCACCATTCAGAATGCTGCAAAACGTCGATCAGTCGAAAGTTGATGTGCTCCTGAATCAAATCAAAGCTGGTGAACTTGATCATTCGGTCAGTTGGAGCGTCATGTGCCACTCTGCTATGGGTGTCGCCAAAGATCTGCTTTATGCCTGGGAAAATGGAATGCTCAGTGCAGCTGAGGTCAAGAAGGTTCTTACCGAGTTGAGAAAGTCCTCTTGCTGTCTGCCAGTGTGTGCCGCTGCCTGGCTATGCGCCTACATGAGCACAACTCATCAAGACGCCTTGCTTAAACCTATGAATATGATTTCGGTTCTCAGTAGCGACGAAAACAAGGATAACTTTTCGGAGAGGTACTTTTTCGAACCTAGATTTTCTTCATTCTGTTATTGTAATTTTTTTAAATGTGCTTGTTTGCTTTCTAGGACGAGTTTGATGTTCCAAATTATACGTAAAATACAGTATGAAACTCACCCACCACCTCAGTCCAAATCGAAAGTACTCGCGTCTCATAGGTAAAAAGCTATTCACCTGCCGACTGCGAATATTTAAATAATTTTTCAAGTCATAATATTGAGCTTACGTATTTTTTTTTTGCAGTATTATATCGAAGTATCCAATCTTAGAACAGCTACAACAGATTTGGCAAGGGATTCACCAGCGGGGCTGGATAAATATACAGACCACGCAATCTCTTGAGTTTCTATTGAAAACTGGCGAGCCCATGTGGTTTGTTTCTAATTTGGTCAAAGAATTGTTAAAAGTTCAGTATCAAGAGGAGCTTGACCGTTCTTTAGATTTAATATTTGCAATATTGCATCTCGATATCGAGAACTGCACGTTAGCTTTAATAAAGCAAGTATTGCCACAGTATTTGTACCATGCATTGCAGTAAGTGTGGATGTCAAGTAATTGTGCATTCATTTAACAAACCCGTAACGTTGATGAATCGTCATTTCATTTTTTTAGGGGAAAGAAACTAATCGAGCCGCAGTCGTCTGCTCTGGCAAAACTCTGCGTTTATTGTATATTTTCGACTTTAGAACACACTAATAATAATCCGAAGGAAGTTAACAACCGAAAACGCACGCGTAAAGAAGATCCCGAGGATATGGATTTGGGAATGCCAGCGACAAAGCTTCTGCGATTAAACGACGCAACGGACGCTAGTGCTTTGTTTAGTTCGAATTCTCCGCAAGCTCAAGGAACTACAAACGGACAAAAGTCTATTGTTCTTCGCGAGCCTTTGCTCAGTGCGTTGGATGCGTTGTTTGCGCATTTCAACTTTTTGGCCGGAAGGAACGGCGAAGTTTCGCAGCACACACATTTCATACTGCAGTTCCTTCAGTTGACCGTTCAATGTGGAAAGGATAGAGCGCGTCTGGTTCTTCAAAAGATGCCGCAGACATTGGTAAGTCGATCTTCAACCGAAGTAATTTTTACAATGACAATTCAAAAAGACAAATCGTTCATTCCGTTCAATCGCGTGTACTTTCAGGTTCCAAGTTTACTGAAAGCATTACCTGAATTTTTCACGACAGACTTGTTATTGCGACTGCACGACGTTCAAACTATCCTAGGTCGCAAAGCTATCGCTAGGGATTTGTGTATGTTGCGTAATATACAGCTTAAGCCGACTAAGTAATGTATTGAAATTTTATTTTCTAACATGTAATTTTTATGCAAAACTCATTGTGTAGATATTCTTACATGTAATAAAACTACCTGATTTTCAGATTTTTTTTCTTCAATTTTTCTTCTAAAGTTCCATGCTTTTTGAAAAATTAGTTTATTGATAAGTGCTCAAGAAAACTTAAGCTAAAAGAAAAATTCTTAACTTAAATCTCTAATTATAATCTTTGTACAGCAGTCCTTCAGCAACTTTTTTAGCTGCTGCTTTATCAACTAATTTTTCCACAATTGCCAATCCAAAAGCATAGGCAGTTGCAGGGCCTTTGCTGGTAATAAGATTACCTGTTGAAGGAAAAAATTGCGAAATTTTTAATAAAATCTACGAAATTCAAACAGTAAAAATATCGGCACTTGAAATCTTACCATCAGTAACAACAATTTGATCATCTACATAACTGTAATAGTTTGTCAAGTCATCCTTGACTGATGGGTATGAAGTTAATTTTTTGCCTTTTGCAATTCCATGTGCTTTCAGTACATTTGGAGCAGCACAAATAGCAGCTATTACTTTGCTATCGGCTTCATGAGTTTTGAGAATTTCACCAACTTTAACAGACTGCAAAGTAGAGTAAAATGAAATGGTAATCAATGCAAGCAGTGACTATTAGATACTAACAGTAGCCAAGTTTTTCCAACCAGCTCCACCTGGGAGAATCACAGCATCATACTTCTTGCCTTCGATTTCGCCAATTTTCGCATCGGCGCAAATTTTGACGTCTCGACTGCACTTGACGCACTCCTTATCAGTGATGCTTGCCACGGTCACAGCAACCTGTATTAACAGTAACCAAGATATATACCGTTAAATTCGCCAAGTACGAAAGATTTTATCATGTAAATCAACAAAACGATTCACGAAAAACATTCTTATTTCCAGCAACGAGCATATAAATTAGCATATATCGTTACACGCAAAAAAAAAGTAAAAGCCGGCAAGGTTATGTGCGCATAACAAAAATGTTTGCAAAGTCTTACCCCTGCCCGTCGAAGAATGTCAACGGTGACGATAGCCTCCATCTCCTCGGCACCCTCGGCCAGCAAACAAACGGCAGTCTTGTGGGCCATCGTCGAGAACAATGCTAACGAAGGTCGTTTGCAAAAATCGCGCAAAAAATTCGATGTCGCGAAGCCGCAAGTTTTGAGCAACAGAGTATAAGTAGTTGCCGACATCGGATAAACTAGACACACCGCGCGCTACGATCGAATCGAACGAGCCGCCGCCGCTGCGCTCTAGATAATGAAATAAGATATATAGCGCGACACTTATCTGCAACAGCTCTCGCGTGACGCGCAGCGATCATCATCATCATCCTCCCCCTTGAAAATTTATTCATTCGGAGAGACTTTAATTTCATTTCCGAGGCATATTTTTTTTTTTGCTTTTATCGTCGGTTGTTCCACTTCTATTTCGAGCTTCATGTGTATATACATATATTTGCGACGTACGAGAGTAAAAAAAAAAAAAACAAGTGGGGGGGGGGGGGGGGGCGGAAAAA
>JAWWMK010009628.1:0-25415 GCA_035047105.1 Galeopsomyia nigrocyanea
TATATACGAAGGAAACGATACTTTGACGCTTTTCGTGAAAGAAAATTTTTTCGCCTGAGATGAGTTCGACAGTAAGAAGAATGCTTTGTGATTGTGTAAGAATTTTCAACGTAGCTACGTTGTTTTATTGTGATCGTTATCGAAGTTTTTCATATTATGTGTTATTTTTGCGACATCGATGTTTCTATCCAGAGATTTTTATAGTTTCTATTTTTGTCATATGTCGATAATTAATAATTAAATTTAATCTCATTGTTTTTTTGGCACGTTAACGGTACTCCTCTTTATAATTTTATATATTCATACATTTTTGCATTTGACCTTTGGCTCGTTTGAATAAAATAAAATAAAATAAAATAAAATAAAATAAAATAAAATAAAATAAAACTCTGGAATTTTCAAAAAATTTTCATTATACTAAATTTTAATTCAACTTTTATGTAGAACGTTGTAAGCACAAAAGACGACATCTGATCACATCCAATATCCGTATACACTTATACACTCGTCAATCACCTAATCATTTCCAAGAATCTCAAAAGAAAAGAAAAATTACAGCCGCGGGGAGTATAATGACGTCAAAAAAAGTCAGGAAGTTCAATCCTCTTGACCACCTTAAATCAATGCGTGTTAGAGACGGAAGCCACACGGCAATGATAGCAATCGTAACAGGATGCCGCGAGAGATAGAGAGAGAGAGAAAAAAAAGAAGATTTTTCGTAGCAGATTGCAAAGCTCTTCCGCGTGTATGTCTTACTCCCGATAAATAATGCCGCACACGATGCATTTTACGTAATTATTCATCACTCGTATAAAATAGATATGGGTATACACAATTTCGAATTACCCGACAACGCGTAATAACTGTCTTTCAAAAAAGGATAATCTTCGAGATTGATTCGTCAAAAAAGTAAATGTCTGACATCAAGCGATGACACGTGATTCGTACGAGAACCGAAGCTTTCGATTGAAATGATAGATTGACGTAATTCAACGAGAAAGAAAAAGGAAAAAAAAGTATTCGCATACCTACGAAATAAAGTCTAATGAGAACTCGCTAATTTTTTTTCCAAATGAGTTTCAAAGTTAATTCACCGAATCAAGATACAGCGCTTCAATTAAAGTTTTGCTCGCGCTAAATCGAAATCAAAGAGAGCGTCGACTGGAGTTCACTGAATGAAAGAAAATCTTCATTACAGTGACTGAACAATAGAAAGCGAGAGAGAGAGAGAGAGAAAAAGCTTGAGGGACGGATTTAAGTCGAGCTTTTCAATCACTGCCGGATAGATTGCGTGGAAGCTTGATTCTTCGCTTTTCCAAGATGGTATACTGATGGACTGCTAAGCTATCGGGAAAGAGACGATGACAATATGCGCTGGAAGGGTAGTATTCTTCTTTTTTTTTCTATTACTCGGCCGCAGGTCTATTTTTTCAGTGATTGAAAGGGATATTTCTTATTTCTCAACAGCGATCGATAAAGTTTAATTGACAGTGCGTTAGAATTCAATTCATATTTTAATATTCATATTCAATTCATATTCAATTGATAGTTTTTCAATAACATTCAGAATCAATTTCACGGATAATTTCTACCAAATCGATCGTTTCGAGTTCCAAATGCCAAAAGTACAACGAGTACGAGCATAGAGATAAAGTGCCAACCAGTAAAAGAGCTTACAAAAGAAGAAAGAGCTCTTTATATTCTTTTTTACCGCATGAAAAGCCTTTGTCCATGAGATTGATTCACAGCATAAAGCTGAAACCTCGAAACTACACGCGGGTATTTTGAATGGCAGTATAGCAGCGCCTACATTCACCCCATCCGATATAATCATTTTTCACGCGGTTTGTTTCCAAAAAGCGAGCTTTTCATGCTAATTTCGCAAGTGCAACATTGATTCATGAATATTAATCGAAGCGCGCGATATTTCAATTCATTATATCGGATATCACGCACCAATGCGCCTTCTATTTACTATGAATTTTCAGTTTCCATCAAAGCTACAATACCGAGAGTACACATTCAAAGGAATATTAATTTTCGAATGCTAATGGTTATCAAAGCGCGCTTTGGATGTTTGCGAAACGCGAATATTCATCAGTGGCGTTCCAATTAAACGAGCAAAGAGAGAAAATAAATCAGTAATATTACCTGCGTAAACTCGGCGCCAATGAAGGCTTGCTCCATGCCGATCCACACGGTAATGGGTATGAGTAGCTGCTGGTAGGGTTTCTTCAATTGATAAGCCGTCGCCGACAGAAGTTGAATGCCACCCAACTCCGAGCTGTCGTTTCGCCTCTGCTTCTCTCCGTACCTGTGAAAATAATTTAAAGCCATCGTCAGCATTGCCATGTTTGCTTACATAACGATCTCGATGTTATAGAGTTTCTTGGGGGTGGTTAATTAGGTCTTAGATTGATTGAAACTACGTGGGGTTTCTTAATTGGATTATCGATTTGTTGTAGATCTATAGTAAAAGTATTAATTATTTTACCGAACAAAAGTGTAAAATATCTTAACGTCGTCGTAAAACTTATTTATTTGAAGCAACCTCAACATAAGTAAAGTCCTCTTACAGAAGTAGGCATTCATTAGCTAACCGACTGAATATTCAACGAGCATGAAAATAAATATTCCTCTCTCGACGAGAATAGACTTTGGTAAGAAAAAAAATAAGCCTTTTTAAGTGAATTAAGCGCAAACTCTCTTTCTCTCGGCAATATTGCGTCTCGTGCTCTTCGCAATTAAAACTCTGAGGAGTGGAAATACGAGAAAAAGCAATCTCCACTTAATGAAAATCCCGCGTACTTTAGTAAAGGAAACAAAAAACGACCATTCTTTCTCGATCGCATCTTTGAAAGGAAAAAAAAACCAAGAATTGAAGATGTCGCATTCATAAACATTGAGAAAAAAAGCCATTTTCAAATAAATTCGCAACGAAAAGAAGTCTTGATGGTATTTCAAGAGCGAATCCTTGATAAATTTGCATGAGAGCCGGAGGCACTACATCGACGAAATATTTCGCGGACTGCCGCTGCTTTTGGTTTGTATCTTCACTTTGCAAGAGCGAAAAAAAAAACGAAGAGAGACGTAAGAATTTACGATAGATTCAGGAGAGAGGACAGGTTTAAGGGTGCCTCGTTAGGATTTATTCATGCTGTCTGAAGCTGTGTAATTGACTTGTTGAAAAAAAGGAATATTTTCAGAAGCTGTGTTGTTACAAAAAAAGAAGATCCAATTTGCCAAAGCTCTTGCATATACATTCATTTATAAAAAAAAATATTAATCACATTATCACTAACGAATCATAACATGTATATAATATCTCGTTCAAAGGACGTATTTTCACGTTTAATTAACGTCTCGCCATGTCATTATCTGCATTTACCATCTCCTCATCCGTACAGCAGCAACAGCAGAGACTTTTGCATCCGAAAAGGTTAACGAACCTACACCCTCTAATTCTCTTGGTCGGGTGAAACAAAAAAGCTGCAAAGCTATATAACCGCTTGTATGGAATTGTGCACAAAGCGCAACCGACGCGGCAACCTAACGAACGGCCTGAGGCACAGTGCACGAGAGAATAAGAGAGAGAGAGTCGATAACAATGAAGTGGCGCTAAATAAATTGCCACGACGACATTCCACAAAACACGTTCGGCTTCTCTCTCTCTCCCGTACTCTCACTTTGTGGCTCCTTTGGTTTGGCAGAATAAATCCGTGGATTTTCGAGTTTATCGATGATGTGGCTTTGTGCGACCGACGATGATATTCTCGCGGTGCGAGTGTCGCAACGCGAGATTACGAATTTAGTGTGGTAGCGACGTTTAGACGCATAAAGTTAAAAATTTGAATAAAAAAAATTTTTTTTTTTCGGATTTCATGTTTATGACAGTTGGCAGAGCCATTGTACAAAAATGTCAAGCGAAAAAAGAGAGTAACGTTTCAGTGACTTTTGAAAAAAAAAAAATCTCCATCGGAAGCTACGCTCATCCGTGCGAAAAGAGCCATCGTCTGTACAAATCCAATCTGTCGTGTACACATAGCCATCATCATCAAACTCTCTCTCTCTCTCTCTCTCTCGTACATTCGTACTTTTATTTTTCTCTCTCGCGGATATCGGGACTTTGGAGTACCCTTGAAAACTCTAGAAATCCAACTCCATTAAAATCTTCATAAAAACCTTTCGAGTACGTATATATATATAGCCACGCAGTCTTTAATGGACTGCACTCATAACGTCGAGAGAGGATTGAAAAGTGCACTCAAAGAATAAATATATTTTCTTTTCAAGCGAATATCGTATGCCTTTCGAATAGTCAAACCTCGAGGGAACAGACAGCCTTGCAAGGCTGTATATTGTGTGTCGTAAGATAAGTGCAATGTCTTCTTCGTTCTATGTATGTGTGTATATACTCTTGGGATGCTGTGTATGATAAATTAGCCTCTCTTCTTCTTATTTTACGTTCGCGCGAGAGCTACCGTAATTGTCGTGTTTGTTTTTTTTTCTCTCCCTCTCTCTCTCTCTCTCTCTGTTTCTTTCTCCCTCTTTTTCTCAGAGCTGACAGAACAGTTATGTAATTTGTCATTGCGCGACGCGGTGATGCTACTATACTTTTCTCAGCGAAAAGAGTTGGCAATTTTTCGTGCACGATAAGATAGCTGCGAAATATGCGCACGTCCTTTTACGAAAGTTTTCTGCGTTTCGTTTGAGAAAAGACTTATGATATCTCACCTCGCGTTGATTTTTTTATTTTGTACAAGGAAATCAAAATTCAAATGATATATTTAAAAAAAAAGGTCGAATAATTCAGATGTACACCTATGACGTTTTTAATTCAAAATATTCCAGGGAAGTTTGATTCATCGAAAGGCGAATCAACTTCAGAAAGCAAAAGGACGATCGCAGAACAATGAGTCGTCATAAACTCTCTCGCGCAAAACGACGCGTGCATCGCATAACAAAGTAGCAAAAAAAGAAAAAGAAAGAAAGAGAGCAATTAGCATCGATTTTTAATAATAGAATGCGTGCGGTTGCGATGTATAAAAACGCACGTGCACCGTTAAACGCGTCCTTGACTTTACGCGCTCGCGCGCGCACACACAAAACCAACTTGCGTAATATTTGCAACGTGAATTATATAGACGCACTTGCGATGGGAAGTTAGGCAGGCAATAGTCTCTGTATCAAGGATCTCTTCGCTAGCTAATCTTCCGGCATTTGTGCTCATTTTTCACTCGATGTGTTTTTTTTTTCCTATCTTTACTTTGCAACGGTATTTCAAATCGAACGGATTTTCCCAAATCCATAATACGCGAATTAATTATCCTATTTAACGAACTGCACGGTAATTGCACTCGTAAAGAATAATGAACACGTTCGAATTAATCATCGCGAAGAAGAAAAAAAGGCTCGAGTGTGACTCACGAAATGAAAAGAAAAAAAAATGAGGATCTCTCAATCGTCCGCTGCAACAATAGATTACATCGCTTATTCAATTACCGGCGTGTCATTTCTCTTTTTCGAATCTTTATAAATACACATCCGTGGCAAACTATATCTTTCGACGCGTGAAAAAAAAAGAAAAATACTTTTTACGTAACGCAGATGGATACGTTTGCGAATTCTAATTTTTGCGAATCGGATGTACTTTATTAAAGCGTCTCTTCCGCGTTTTTTTTTTGTTTGAAGAAAAAAAAATGTAGTTGCGCGCAAACACACTCGATGTTTTATCGCGTTCGATGATGCAAAAGAAGAAAACAAACGAACTACGCCGAGTAAATAATATAATAATTCATTGATTACCGTGACGTTTCGAAAGCTCTCGCGCGGTGGATATATGTTTATTTCTTCCTCAATAAACAGAATGTCTTTGAGTAAAAAAGAAAAAAAATTGCCCGTGGATATATCGATACTTTCTTGGGATCGTTATTTTCTTTAACAGCACATACGCGTATGTACAGCCTTAACCTCATTCCACGCATTGTTCTAATGTAGAACAAGACAATCTTGTTTTCGAATGATTGCAATCTTTTTTTTTTTCAGTGAGAGAGAGAGAGTCTCTTCTCGCGCGTGTGTCTGTATGTATTTTTTTAACAGAATATTGTAGCTCGTAAAGTTTTTAACTTCAAGTTTAAAGAGATCTACTATCTGGCACATGTTCACTCTAAAAATAGCTTTACAGTCTTATTAAAGTGTGTACACCGTCGCGTCGATGTCATATCGCGTTATAATTAGTATGAAAAGTCGTCGTGGAAAGATACCGTAAAACTTTCTATAAATATATCCCGACTCGATAAAAAAATTAGCGATGGCGCCTAGCTCGCGAGATCAATCAATTAAAATACTATATATCTTATAAGCAATTTTCATCTAAATGCAGTGCAGCGAGGTGTATCATTTACACGTCTTTTCTCTCTCTCTCTCGCGGAAGTGATTACGAATGGGCGCAAAAAAAAGGGAGTTTATCTTCGTGTGCCTTGGCCTACTTGATGGATGATTTTTTTTCCATTTTTTTTTCGCAGTTGCATTGCGGGATTGGGGCGGTAAAATTATGATTGATTCGACCGTCGGATGAAGAAGATGTATTATTACTTCTGAGATAATTTTTCAAATGTGTATTAAATAAATTTTCTATGAATAAAAGATGAACGTGGATTGCAAGGAAAATTGTACAGTGCGGTTCTCTAAATGAAGATGAATTTTAATATAGTTTTTTTTTTCTTTAAATTGAACGATTGGTTGAGCGATGAATCGCATAAAAATTTAAATTCTCATACATTTTTTTTTATTTCCGATACATTTACCTCTCCATCGTAATCAAACTCGCCAATTCGAACAATATCGAAGACAATTTGCATGGCAATTATTCCATGGAAAAATCCCAAATTAATGGCACTAGCGGATGGAAAAAAAAAATTTATAATGGAAGCGAAGAGAAAAAAAGAACAATAGATTGCAAGATAAAACACGGCGCAACGAGTACCAGTTGAAACTAGATAAGAGAATCGATATAATCATCACAATTTTAATGAGCACTTAATCCCTTCTCCCCGAGCACAATTAAATAAGAGAGCGAGAGAAGCTTAAAAAAAATACTGACTCACGCGTGGATATGTACATCTAGCGGTTTTCATCTTCGCCAAGAAAATCTGAATAATTTTCAGTTCGACGAGAAAGATGTGAGTACGCGAGTGGACTTTATTTGGCGGTGCATTGTACGCATTATTATCGCGAACAATAAACCGCGCGTATATTTATCGAGTCATTCGATTGCTAACTTGGACTCTTTTTCTTTGCGCGAGTTGCGCGCGCCAACGAATTGCACGCTTGTATATGCTTGCTTTTTTTTAATTATTATTATTATTATTTCGTTCTGCTCTTGTGCAAACGATGCGGGGAACAGTGTGTTTTTTTAATTGCGAGTTTATCAATAGTTGTTTTATTTTTTCAAAGATCAAATCTGTATTTCAAATAAATATTCAAAATTGAAGTAGACATCGGAATCTAACAATTCTCTGTTACGAACAACATCAAAGAACCATTTTTTTTTGCAAACAGCATTTCTAACATTCGCTTTTCGCTCGAATTCCATCCTGACAAAGAGAGAATGTCCACTCGCGAAAAATTCTTTACACGCATCGAAAACGTGTTTCCAAAGCATAGGCATGCCAACAGCAGACACAAGCGTGAAAAAATCACAACAAAAGCATCGCGCGAATATCCTGTATAAAAGAAACGCAAAAAAAAAAGAAGTCGAAAAAAAAAGTTTTGAAAACACAAGTTTAGAGATACATATGTGTGTGTACGTATGTGATTGCGCAATGATGCCGAGCTACCGCGAGCAGCGCGGATGTACGCTATTTTGCAATCACGTATGTTTATGAGCTGCCGCTGCTGCTGCTGCTGCGGCCAAGGTGTTCTCTCGCTCGCGTATTAGAGGAAATGCAAGAGCTTCATCATTTATTATCGTTTCGTAATGATTCCAAAATATTCGTTCTTTATATTTTTTTCGCGAATCAATTGAATTTTTCATTTTACGTAAAGGAAGATGTTCCGTTTGAAAGTACGAAGATTGTAGGTCTGTTTCGTAGCTGGAGACGTCGGTACCGTCGTGTGGCGTATTAAGTCATCGTCTTGTTTTACGTATCTCTCGCGCACGTGCTGCGCCGATGTCGCCGATTAAAATCGCTTTCGGAATATAACTATTTGTATACTCTCTGATTTCCCTCGTCGCTTAATTTGCTGAAAATTGACTTTGCGCTTTTTTTTTATTTTCCTTCTTCTCGAAGGTTCGTATTTAGAGTTTTGTGTCAAGTTCGACCGGTCAATTTTGTCGGAGAAAAGGAGTCAATAATCGTAAAGTATTATACATACATGTGTACGGCTAATTGCAAACTGTAAATTATTCGAAACTCATTTGTAAAGTGTGTGTATATGCCATTTGAATTCGTTTTGCCTTCGTTTTTAATGAAGCAATTAGGAGGACTCGCGTTACGTTAATTAGCGATAAAATTAATTCGATATTACTGCCACGCACGTGGAATTTCGTCAGAGTGTATTTTATAATCTACCGAGTAAATATACACGATAAATTGCGAAAAATCATAAATGAAGCTCTAAGTACGTCCACGACAGAAAAAAAAATTGCAAATCAGAATGCTGGTCATAGAAGACGATAAATAACAGAGTGGTGTATATATCGCGAAGGTTTCGCCGGAAAAGCGTCGGTGAATTATTACGAGACGAGGAGCGACTAACCGGATGATCCCTGTGCTCGATAAGCCAACGAGGATCTTGGAAAAAAAATAAGCTCGATCTTCCTTCTTCTTCAAGCGTCGTCATCATACACGAAAAATTAAAAGTAAACTGTAGCCGCGTACTGATAATTTTTTTTTTGTTGTTGCTTGCTCAAGGAACTGATTTACTCTATGAATAGAGCTGGACAATAAGTCGTTAAATTAACGACGATTCGTTTTCTGTGAAACTTTTTTTTTGTTCGAGATGTCAGGTTTATTTTGTGCGTGTTCATTTACTTGCTAGTTGAACGTTCTTTTTTTTTTCTTTAGTTTACACTGATAAGATTTTTTTTTCTTGTGATGTATTTGAGTTTGTTTTTGCAGAAAATGTATGTCATAATCGAAAATTTATTATCTTCGATATTCATAAATTGTTTCTGAAACTATTTTAACGTAATTGGGAAAGAAAACTTCTGCGCGTTCCAGCACGTGTTTGAACTGATGAAATGTTTAAGTATCGATCACGAAGTAATCAATATCAATTTGTAACAAGAGCAAGTTCGAACATAAAGTTTTCATGGTTATTTGCCTTAATCAATTTGATTGAATTTCGATAAACTGAACTTCAATACACAAATGAAAAAGCACAACAACAATGAAATAAAAGTTCAACACATTTAACTCATAACAAACCGTTCAAGCATCAATCAATAAAAAATTCAACAAACACGCGACATCGTCGTAAAAGTCAACAGCCCACAAGACAGACATAAAAGAAAGAAAGAAAAAAAAGAAGCGCAAAGTCGTCGTCGTCGTCGTCGTCGTCGTCGTATTCCGGAAGGTTAGACGATTTTACGAGTCGCTCATTAGTCCGAAGTTGTAATTCGGCTAAGTGGACGTTAAATGATAAAGATTGCGTCACGAATTGACTGCCAATTTTTCTCTTTTTTACTACAAAGTACAGAGGAAAGCCTCGTTACGCAAGAGGTCGGATTCAACTCTGTCGAGGAATTAGGCTGATTATTATATTATGCGGTCTCATTATGCAAGGATTTCCCGGGAGAATTTTTTTTTCGCGTTGCGTAAAGAGCTCATTTTCATTGACTTCATCGGTGGCCTTTTCATCCATTGCTCGAAATTGTAGAGAAGAACGACCAAGGCGATCGTTGCCAATTTCCAACGAATTCATTATAACGACATCGTTGCTGTTGTCTTTTTTTTTCGAATAACTCGAATCGAGATGCAAAGTTGACAATGTATATTTTAGCTTTTCAAATAATGATGCATGTCTCGCGCGGTTCGTCCTTTTGTACAACGTTTTGTAACGCGACTGAAATATTAATTGGCAATTTACGTTCACGGACGTTTGGAAGAACGAACGGAATGAAAAAAAGAGAGAGAGAGAGAGAGAGAGAACGCCGCCTGCGCCTTGCGTTGTCAAAATAATTGCTAGCCGAACAACAGAATGGCCAATTAGTCAAAGTTTCGCTCGTCTTATTACTTCCCAGCGATTGTTAAACTTACCTCGACAGAGGATCGACGAAGAGTGCGACGATCAGCACGGCGACCATCACGCAGGTGAGGTAGATACTTGAGATTTCGTAAATCTCCGAATCGGGCGGCCTATCGAGATTCTCGTGACTGCCGCCTTGGATGCAGAATTGAGCGCCGCATTTCTGCACTTCTCTGACTGGGGCGGCGATCAAACTGCCGTTGATTCTTGACGATACACCATGCGCATCACCGCTCAATACTGAAAAGTTAAATTTGAAAAATTAATTATTGTTTTTATGGAAATTTTTGAAGCTTGCAACGTTTGCACAGCGTCAATCGCGAGAGAACAAGGAAAACGAAAACATTCAATCATACGCGATGTCGGACAGGCGAAACTTCGACGCGCGATCATTTTTAAAACGGTATATACATCCTCGAATTTCATCTGTCAAAAGATCGTTTGTGAGTTTTGACAGCTGGTATATACGAGAAAGAATTTTACTTTGACGGCAGTGTACATCGCAATAATGCATTTTTCAAACATCTGAACAAATACACCGATCGACATATAGCCATTAAATTTGATATATCGCTCGCAGAATAATTCCATTAACCTCCGCGAAATTTCCGCGATCAATATATATGTAAATGCCATTAACCCGAATTCGAAGAACCAAGTTGCCGTGCGAATTTGATACCGAATGAGAAAAAAAAATAAAGAAGAACGAATAAAAAAAAAATTCAATGTCGAAACGAATTGGAGATATAAATTTATGACGAAGAAGAAGAAGAAGTGTGACGTAACTTTCGCGCACTTGATAGCACGCTTGGCACCTTGGGAAGTTGTAAGTTGATTTACAGGAGGACGATTCGCGGCTCGACTCTTAACCTTCGACTCTGGGAATCTTCAGTTTTTTTTTTAACGTTGCGGTTTGTAACTTTCACCCGCTCGCGAGAGAAAGAGATTTCATGCTACGACTTTGATTGACTGCGATCTATACCTGTCTGTAAACATTGTGGGATTGATGGTTGAGCAGAATTTTGGAGGTTATATTGAAGTGATCGATTTCCGATATCTTTAAAACTTTAATTTTGATACTAGTTTAAATAAAAAAAAAAAATTTATTGTATTACGTCGAATACTTTTGATACTCATTTAAATATTCAAATTCTGATTAGTTTGTTAAAGTATTCTTCAAATGACAATGAAATTACAGTAAATTATTCAATCAATTTTGAAGGTCAAACGAAGCATCCAATTGAATATTGACCAGGGTTACAAATAATAAAGTGTGTGCTCGTAGCGCAGTCGCGTTCACTTATTGACTGTACATAAAGTGTACACACGTGACCAATTAGTTAGCAATATTAGTCTTATTTTTCAACGCTAACGAGACAAGACGAACAATTTGCTCGAGTGTATATATATTATCAATGATTACAGTTAAATTTAGCGTATGAAGTATAATGAGAATCGAATGTATAATTACCAAACGTAATTACCATGGATTTTTCCGGCAATCGAAAGAAATTTCAGTCATTAATGATTCGCAACGTTAATTTTAGATGTGTGTATACAGTTGGAGAACAATGAGCAAATCTATGCGCGTACACGAGCTGCTCACGAGACCTTCGTTATCGCCGACAGAGAGAGAAAGAGAGAGAGAGAGAGAAAAAAAAAAGAACGACTTTATCACAACCACTTTGTTCGCGCGATGGAAGAAAACAAGTGGTTTTTACTAGTTTAGATTATATACTTCACTTTTCTTTCTTGGTTATCGTTGAGTGTTTGGTTTCTTTTTTAAATGTTTGCTGATTAGACGAGTATACTTGTTGCATGTACACGACGATTTACGAAACTTGTAAATTTACTTAAGGCTGCTCTTTTTTCGATTGACTGAAAAAATTATTGGTTGATAAAGCTTGTAAAGCATTACTTTATATCAGCGACGATAGATTGAGAAAGAGAGTTTGATTATTGAGTGTGTGAATCATCACGTTTCTCTGTCCAATGATTTCGAAAAACGAATGCTTTCATAAACAAGTTTGTTTTAATCGCTTTAATTGTATAAATATTTTTTTGAATGTGCTGGAAACAATTCTCGAAGTACAAGGTTAACAAAAATTAATTACTTTTAGTTTTTTTATCACAAACAAGAATTTGTTCGTCAATGACAATCAGAATCAAAAGTTGAAAAAAATCAGTATTTTTTTTTTTACTTTCGTTATTTCAAGTCCAACCGAAAACCGAAATTAAACTAGGAAAAGCAATCAATCAGTCCCCTCGACAAACGAAAGATAAACAATCTCTGTTACGATAAAAACACGCACGATCCTCGATGAACGCGAGAGCAAAAAAAAAAAAATCTGTCCGTCGAGTCGGCAGGTCGATGCAAATAAAGAGAGTATTTTTAACGAAGCTGCGTACGGTAGAGAACAAACGAAAATGAAAAAAAAAAAAAGAAGAAAGTCCCCTCGCTGCTCATGCATTTTACATGTTGGGCGCCGCGAGCGAACGGATTTTCCCGAAATTTTTTTTTGTCGAAAGAGAGTCTGAGCGGATAAGTGCTTGGGGCGCTTCGATAACTCCCATTTTTACGAATTCAATTATAAAGTATAATGGGACTACATGAAGTTACGGTAAAAAGTCGATATGAATATCGTTCGATTTCAAAAATGTTTATCAAATGTAAATGAACATTTGAAATTCGAACTGTATGATTATTAAATTTTCGGATGAATTCTTGTTCAGTTCAGCGCAAAAAAACCAGCTAAAATCGATTGCCTGCCTAATAGTTCCGGCGAAAAATAATTTTTAACGATCGGTGAAATTTTTCAACTTTTTTTTTCTCCACTTCCCTTCATATTTTTCAGTTTACACTGTCCATACGCGTCCGGGAATATGGAAATAGAAAGGCTCTATTGATTAGTCGTACTGTGGAGTATTTTTTCGTTCGATATTCCACGTTGACAACTGCTAAAAATACAACGAATATTTTAAAATGGTAAAACCTACTGGTCAATACTCTTTCACAGTTCAATTTAATTGAATATTTTATAAAACATTTTTTTTTAGTTTTCTCAGTTACAAAATAAAAAAAAAGTTCATAAACAGCGTAACCGTTATAAGATATCTCACACTCACCGTCCCCGTATAAACAAAACGCCTGCACAGAGCAGCACGTGCACGCTCTCGGAAAAGTGGGAGACAGGTCTGCGAGCGAGTCACGTGAACGGACCACATGCTTGTATAAATACACAAGGTGGGGGACTATCAGTTAAAACCGGTTAAATCTCGATCGCTCGTTGATTTTTAGGTCCCAACAATATTCATCGTAGGACGACACGCGATAAGAACGACAATTCAATGACCTAAATAAGAAATTACAATTACACTGGGTTTACTAATGATAACGAGCGAGACATCATTATTTTTTTTTTCACGGGTACGAAATTAAACGAAGCGCGAAGGTTGCGCGAGCGCACGGGAATATACTACATGGCTGACCGCACGCCGAGCCATTTCACTTGACGCGTATACGACGTCGCGTCGCTCGTTCGCTCACCGCCGCTGCTGCTGCTGGATTTTTCGCGATGACGATCTAGTTTTTTTTTCTTTTTTTTTCTTGCTCGGATTATTATGAAACTCGTGAGTTTAGCGATGAATGTTGCTTAAACAGTTTTTTAAGTTTTTGCTAAACTTGAGTGAAATATAACTGAGTTGAGGCCAGATTCCATATTCTTGCATTTTTGAAGGTGGCAATAATACTTTTTTGACATTAAATTGCAAATGAACTGCAACTCCAACCTTGACGACATTTCAATCGATGATCAATTGTGATTGTTTATTGTTCGCTTATTAATCTCCCGGATAACAAATACTTGATTATCGATCGAAATAGCAATTCTCAATTACATCAGCTTCCACAAAACTCTTTAAAATCCTGGTGTACAACTCGCTTGCATAACTCCAACTTTTCACAAACGACATTGAAATAAAATAAACTCGAGTTGACATTGACTTCACATATACTTTATACCACGAATATATTCATATCGATTGAATGAATTAACTCGCTAACGTAATACACTCGGCATTAATGATATCTAACAAGTGCTCCAGTAAATGTTTGTATTCAATCAACGTTTCCATTAATTTCATTAAATAGTCCTTCGTCCAAGCCACCTCGCCGACCTTCGCTTAATGAAAATACTCGATTGGCGATTGCATTAACGCATATTTTGTATTTCAATGAAAAAAAAAAAACTCACCGAGCGACGATATAAGATTTCCCCACAACTCAGCAGTCTGCCAAGCCAAGAAGAAGAACCCAAAGAACCTCACGACAATGGCATCGGCCGGCTCATCGGCAAGTTTCGCGTAAACTCCACCAACTTGCGTGAGATAAGTGGCTTTAGCAGCCCACATGGGAGCAGCACCCAAACCAAGCAGAATCCCAGCGGGCACGAGGGTGTAGAACTTGGGATAGAATTGTGCGCCGATATAGGGCGCGTAGCAGAGCATCGACAGGCACAAGGTCCACTTGACGGTGAGCCTCTTGATGAGGAAGGTCGGCACGAAGATACAGCTGAGCACGAGGGCGGCGTAGATCGCCGACAGCGAGACGGTGCCGAGACCCTCGTTGGCGTTGATGGACGATTGAAGATTGGCGGTGCCTTGGAACGCCGTGAATTGCACCATGAACGCCACGCTGACGGTGCTGATGTTCTTGAGGATGCGCCATTTCTCGCTGCGCGATAGCTTGAATTTGCGTGACTGGCCGTCGTCGTCGGGTATCTGCGGTGGCTTTTGAGGATCCGGTGGTAAACCGTCGCTGTTGTCCTCTTTGTAACCTTTGTTACGGTAGCCGGAATTACTCAGTGGCACGGTGTATACCGCTGGAATAGTGTTGCTTGGGCTGGTAGTGCTGGTGGTTGTGGTGGTGGTGGTGGTGGTTGTGTTGGATGCTGCTGGTGGTGGTCCTCCTCCACCACCACCTCCAATGCCACCGTCTCCCGAGCCCAGCCTGTTGTCCACGCTGTTGTTCGACACCATACTGCTGGTCGACTACCTGTAACGAACAAATGATTCATTTTTTTTTCGAGTCTATTGCGTGATTGGAATGAGAGCTTGAATATTTATGGGGGGTGCATTACAATAAAATTAAGCTTTTAACATTTCAATGTTTGATTGACGCGATAGCCGTGCTGTGAATTGCAAAATGGGGTAAATAAGTTGATGAATGTACTTTTTTTTTCAAGGATGGTAGTTACGATACGCCAGTAAAAGGAAAAAAAGATGATGTTGACGGTAAATTTGGCCTACTTCTGTTCTTAACTTTGCATTCAGTAGCAGCTAGTCGTCAATTACATCACGAATTAAGGACATTATCGAAATACGAAATTTCGCTTGCAGTTATACGCAAGAGAAATAAAAAATCAGATTGCAAAGATTCGTTCGAATTAAATGAGTCAGAGTTAAATTAACTACACTTAATTGGGGGAATATTTTTACAAAATTTTTAATTGGCATCCACTGCTGTGACGAAATATAGCCTTCTTTTTTTTTTACGTAACAATCGCGCAAAAATTTCCATTCGCCGAAATACGCATCATGTTTTGGCAACAAACACCGAATCAATTTCGACAGATTCTCGGTGATTAATTAAACAAGAGGGGGGTCAACAAACCAGGAAATCTCTCGTGTTTAAAAAAAAAGAAGCGAATAATCTTCTTTATTTTTCGTCTGTTTGCGCAAACAAACACGGGCTCGCGATGCGTCAGGCGTAAACGCATGATTTGCGCGCCCACGGCGATAAAAAAAAACTCCGCAATGCAACGGGCTGCTGACTCGGTCCGGAGAAAAACAAATCGATAATTGTTAATTATTCATAGGCGTGAGACCGTTTCGAATTTTTTTTTGTCTTTGGACAAAAAAAAAACTTTTTTTTTTCGCGCGTGTACGTGCGGACACATTAATTTCGCGCGTAACATTGTGTTTCGTCATTGTTGAGCAATGTAAATATAAAGTGAAGTTGTTTGGCTTTTGTTCTACCAGCCAAACGAATGGTCGAGAAAAAAAAAACTAAGTGCAGTTGACAAATTATCCAATTAATAACACCGCGATAAATTTTGCCGCGTCGAAGCCTAAAAACTAATAGGGCAGTTTTCATAAATCCACGCGACAACGGCAAATACAGGGCAGTATATTTCAAAATTTTCGCTGCAACGAGAGTGATTCGTTTGCATTAGCCGCGTGGAATTACCTTTACAAATGATAAATCTGCATTTACAAAGAAATATCGAGTTCACAAAGTATAAATTACCCGCTAACAATACGAAATATTGAGAATCAAATAAACGAAAAAAAGTAACTTTCACGCAGTCATATAAAAATAATCATGAAGGTGTTTTTTTTTCTGCCGCGACGCGTATCGTCGCCGACTGAATTATTAAATAGCTGCACGTTCGCATTGTTTTGCGCGATGTTCGACACTTGCTACGTGTGTGTTGCTTCGAGAAAGCTTCTTTTCGCGCGCATGAGATAATAATGCCAAACGCGTTTGAAGATTTTCTTTTGAGAATTCGCATTGCGAGCGAGTAGCTTTGAATTCTGCAATTTACTTTTTGAAATTCTCATTGAATTTCAACGTTACATTTTTTCTCAAAGCTACAAACTCCATTCATTATATCGTCACCGTCGCGTATAAATTCACTTTGATCGCTCGAACGAAAATACTGCAAACTAAACAGCTGCGCGAGAGTTCGAAGAGGCATTCGGAGTGAAGCTTTTTCTCGAGAAAGAGAGAGAGAGAAAAAAATGCTAATGCGCTGCCGGCGTATGTTTCTGCGACTTGGCAAAGCGAGTCGATCGCTTGCGCGAGAGCGAGGCGCAGGTCGAAACATAACTGTGCTTACGAGTGGAAAAAATGAGACGACACTTTCGAAGTTCGGTGCGCGACGACGTTACGCGACTATATATGCTAATAATCCTTCGCCGTGAGAGCCGCGTGGGGTACCGTTAAGTAGATTTTTGCACATTTTTTTTTTTTTTTGCTCTCTTCGACGAATATTGTCAATTGGCTTTCTGGAAAGGTTTGAGTGGAGGAAAGACTTTGCGATTGATTAAATTATTTTATTAATGGAATTTAACATTCTTTTATTTTTTTTCGAACGATGATGACTAAAATACCGAATGAAGGTGTAGCAAGACGTTAATGAAGATATAAAATGCGATACAACCCGCAGGTGTTCGCACAGAAAAAAAAAATACGAGGAAAAAGTTGACGTTTTTTCAGCTTAAGTCAATTTATCTCGTTATAATTAATTGTTAAATCGCTACCATTATAAATTCAATTAGGACAATCGTTGTTCTGGTTGCAAGTTTCATTGAGTCACGAATCGTCGCGATACAACTTCATTTCCAATATTTTAGCGTGCTCAATCGATGTAAAAAATGAACACATCGAAAAACCAAATAATCAATCGTTCATATTTAATGAGTTACATATTTTCCACTTTAGACGCAAAAACACGCGCGAGATTCCTCAATCGTCTTATCTGTAACATGTTGTCGACAAATAATATTCATTCAAACGATAAAAAAAAGAAACGGTTAAATACCAGTAGCGATATATATCATCGAAAAACTACTCGACGAAAAAAAAAAAGAAAATTGAATAGAGTGATTATCTCGTCATCTCACGCACACGGTTTTCTCCCGAACGACGTAATATCGACGTGACGAGCTTAACTAATGCGTTATATAGCCGATGCATCTGATCGAAATTGATGGAACGATATAACTTCACGCGCGCCGCGGCGCGGTTTTGTTACGTTATATATAGCTTTACGAGGATGGGGCGGTTTTCACACGTATCCGCGCGCGATCAGATTTTACGGTAGGCTGAGTTTATAGGCCAATGGCCAATCCCAGCTGAGTTTTTTTTAACGAGTTTGCACAGGTGCCGCTGACTCTCTTTCTCCCTCGCTTATTTTTTTTTGCGATAATTATCGAGGATTTATTGTGTTATCGAGGGTCTGCCGATGTAGAGATTTTTTTTTCAACAGATTATGGAAAAAATTTAAAGTTTTTGGATGTAAATTTTGAAAGATAACTTTTTTTTTCTCGCTTTTTTTATGAAAGTAATTATATTACAAGTATCGTAAATTTGGGGTAAAACTGATATTTTAACTAAATTCACTATTTGATTTATAATTTTGCGAGATTTTTTTCAGGATGTTTATAAGGCAATACGTCTTTCTATCCTTTTAATGTTCGAGAGTGAAATTATTAGAACTTTGTTCTTATGAAATTGAATATGATTGTTTCGTGGTCAGGAAGGTTTTTCAAAAATTTTCAATATATCCAAAAGATATTTTCTATAATAACTATGAAATTTTGTTTATTTGGAGAACTATAAAACAATACGCACAAATTTGTGTGCATAAGATGTGGGCAGTAAATTAAATTTTGTTATTTTCAACACATTTATTCTCCAAATATATATCGATCGAACGTCCAATTCACCCAAAGAAAAACAATACGCCACCTATACAAACATATCGAATTATTGTAATATCAGTAATAAAGCATATCATCAAATAAAACATTAAAACAAACTTTACATATAGTTCGCGTGTTTCCACTCTATCGTTGCCTTTCCGAAAAATTTATCAACAAATATTGTACGACCGCGCGCACGAAAACTCGCAATTTTGCTGTAGTTTTCCACGGCAAAAGAAACTTGTCTCTCCATTAAGTATACCACGGTGCGTTTCGCTCGCTAAAATATCGATAAAAAGAGAGAGAGAGAGAGAGAGAGAGAGAGAGAGAGAAAGAAAAATGCCATCAATTACGCCAGACACACTAAAGTAAGTATACGACGCGTTTCCGTAAAAGATAAGCAACCGCGCCCGCGCATTGCAAATTCAAGAACTTTGATGGAAAAGAAGAAAAAAAAAATGGATTTGTTTGGTTTGTCGCTGCAAAAATTATTTCGTTGCATAAGATGCGTGGAAGAGGAACAACTTTCTAGCTCGTTTTTGTTGTTATTGTTGTTGTGTACATCGTCGCGCGGGGAAAGTCTGTGAAATTTTTTAATCCGTCGAGTTTACGAGATGAGAGTATACAATTATGTATACCGCTACAAAGGTCGAGTGTCGCGTATCATTTTATTTGGCTCTCGGAACCGTTTTTGCAAATGGAAAATTTGCTCCGCTCTCGTGTGTTTTTATTTTGCAAATACGAGATATATATATATATATAATTTAGTTTCGGATTATTTTTTTCGCGTGCGTGCGTGCGTGTGTGAAGACGGTACGCACGAGATAATATTTGCATTGCTAACATGAGGTGTATATAAACGTTATCGTATCTAGAATGAAAAAAAAAAAATTTTTTTTTCCATATAACAGACGACGGATAAATACCGGTTTCTCAAAAAGACTATATCACGATATGCTAAAACACACGCGTTCGCTTGCTACTTTCACATACCTCCTCGCGTTTTAAAGAAGTGGATCACGTAATTAATGACTGTCATAATATCAGTCGTACACATTACTGCTACGACTGCCGAGCTAATGAGTTTACTTCTATTATAGTGAAAATCAAACATTGAATGGAATATTTATTCGGAATTATGGCGTTCGTTGGGCTATATCGATTGTAAGGCCACGCACGAAAAACTTGTTTGTTTTTTTTTGGAGGAAATTTTGTCGTGCGATGACTCAGTTATTCTATAAATTATCAACCTCGTTACCAATAACAGCAGCAGCATAATTTCCCTATATTAAAAAGAAAAGAGGGTCGACGACTCTGTACACTATCACACCTGGCAATCCCAAAAAGCTTTTTCGATTTAAAATCTCATTCACGCGCGAAGAGAGAGAGAGAGAGAGAGAGAGAGAGAAGTTTGCGGACTGATACGGCGCGGCGCGACGAACCGCATTAGTTGATTTAGTTTTAATGACCTTGAAAGTGTGCCGAGAGAGTGCGACGGCGACGCGGCTACATACGGCGCCAGGCACTTGGGCCAAGAAACTGTTAGCTTGGAAAACCAGTAAACCGGTGGATGCAGTTTCGTTTCGGTTTTATCTCTTATATGGATATTTCGCGTTAAAACGAGAAAATGATCGTTTCGTTTATTATGCGGTTCACCTTATACCGATGTTAAGTAATCGATTGAATTCCGTATAATATGAGTGTTAAAAAATATTTCTTTCGACTCGATAACGGATATGAATAATAAATATCGATCGAACGAACTGCAGAACTTCAACCGAGAAAAAAAAAGGAACAAACTCGATGGCAATAAAACGAAAAAAAGAAAAGAGACACAAGAACGATCGTATCAAGATCGATGACAGTGCAGCAAAGAAAAAGAGAGAGAAAGAGCAAGTTGATTTCCAAACAAATCTTGGCACGGCCGTCCATTGTTTTGCGCGCGCGTGAGCAAGCGTCTAAGGAATTCGATTTTGTTGCACTTGCTGTCGGCTCTTTATCTATTTCTCTCACTTGCAAAAGTCATTTACTCTATGGCCTAAAAGTGTTAAAGCACGCGAGAGCGCGGATAGTGCGCTTAATCTATTTTAAAAACACTAATAGAGCCCTTGACTCTTCGAGCGCAAAATGGCCTTTAAATGTCTCTAGCGGCGGAGCTTAATTAAGGTTGTCAAATTGGCCATTATGCTTATGATAGTTAACGAGCGAATCGATAATTCTACGCGCGGTTGGGTAACGCGCAAAAATTATTACGCGGGAAACAAGTGTATCATAAGAATCCGTCGATCTGATAGAAGAGAAAGAAGGAAAGTTGGATATCGGTTGCGTGCTCGCATGCATGAGGGCAGCGTGCCAAGTAGTCTACTCCGACTTTGTTGTTCTCGAAATGTAGGCTTCAACCGTGATTTTATCTCTCTCTTTTGCGTCGTGTGTATTTGATTGTTATCTCGATGTTTCGGCTACCCTTTTTTTTGCTCTGGGAGATTCCCGCGAGAAATCGAGATTTGATGGATTCGCGTGTGCCTGCGTGGCAAAGAAAAAAAGAACCATATGTATATCCGTGATTCGATCTACAAGCTTTGGAAAAAAACTTATAACTGTATGTTTCGTTTTAACACGCGTCATACGTCTTTGTCAAACATTGCCGTCACACGTGTCGCGTAGATTCGATTTTTTTTATACAAAAATTCAAATCGATCGCGAACAATTTCTTTGTGTACGTATCCGCCACGAAGAGAGAGAAAGAGAAAAAAAAGTAGATCGAGAACGTCGATTGGCTGTCAGCCAAAAAAAAAAAGAACGATCGAAATCGATGTATTTTCCCGATCGCTCTTAACGTTTGCGATAAGATTGCACGCAATAAAAAAAAAACCCGAAATTTTTATTATTTGCCGATGTAATTTGTACCAGTCGAGCGCGACTTTATTCAGAAGTTGTCGAGCGTGATATCCAAAGTGTATTATGTATGGATTTCTCGATGAAGTGGAAGAAGAATTTTTCGACAAATATTAGCGCCGCCTATAACAATTGAGCAAACACGAGCCAAAAAAAACCGATTAATGTATGGTAAGTTCGGGCACAATTTTGCTTTTGACGTCAATGGACGTCGGCTCGCGGTACTTTTTCTTTTTCCACATAAACTATTATTATTTTTACGCGCCTTCTTGACTTCCAAACTACATAATTACAACGGTAGCACACCAAACGCTCGTTATATGCATCGGGGAAAAAAAGTAGCCGAGGCAGTACTAATTATCGGCGGTTGCGCGAAAGAGAAAAAAAAAGACTAAGAAGCCGATCGTGCATCCGTCGAGAGAAAAAGGTATATATGTAACGTTGTTGTTAAAAAAAACTCGTGAATAAGGTATCCCGAGCCCTCGGGCCACCAAGGCTATTGTCATGGGAGACGAGAATGGCCGTACAGCAAAGTTCCGTGACGAGCGCGTGAAGGGATGGTTGTGCAGCGACTCCCGCGGTTAATTAGAACTTTTCGTTTCGGAAAAATAAGAAGGAAGTTTAATTAAAACCTATATGTATGGAATATCTTGATGGGATTCGCGCGTATGTATGATAATCGTGAATTTATATCCATGCAAATTCAAATCGGACTGTATGAATATAAATCAAGCGAGCCGCACTTGCCCTCTGTTCCTTTAATCAAACCGTCCGACTGTATGATTATTCGCAGAGTCAAACCTGGAATATAGTATAGTTGAAACGCAGAAATAAATACACACACAAAAGAACGAAACTTTGGAGAAAAACAAAGTTATAAAACAACTTTATCTGTTTCCTGATAAGATGTAACAATGTAGACGAATATTAAAAAAAAAAATGAGAAGCTTCTTTGCCAGCTCGGAAAATCACATCAGCAAAAAGAAAAGCATCTGCGTATGAAAAATTAACAATTAATAAAAAATTAATAAAAATTACGTACATTCACGAGTACTATCGATGCAAAGATTCTTCCTCCACATTAGCGTAAAAAAAAAGAAAAAAATCGCACAAACACCACAACTCGATATCTCCTATAATACAGCAAGCAACAAGTCACGCGTCTCTCACTCGGGCACGTAAAGTACTACACAACTGCCTTCGCTCGCGTCGCGAGGAATAATAAAGAAAAAAAAAAAGAGCGAACCGTGTAGCTGCGGAGTGTAGTAGTGTGAGCGGCGCGCGCGTGTCTCACGTAAATTAGGCTAATATCGATTACAAAGTGTCCGTGTATATGTAAGTATGTGCGTGTGTATTTCTCGCACAGGTGCGCAACGCAACGCGCACTCGCTCGTGACTGTACTGTTCTGTGTTGCTTCATTGACTTTTTTTTATTGGTTTAGGCAGGAGAAACTTTTTTCATTTTTGCGCGCGCTCATGCGGGGTTCGAGCTGCATGCGAAATTTTTTCGCTCGATCGATTTTTTTGTTTGTATTTTTAGAACGAGCTAGATGTGCGGTTTTTTTTTAATTTTCACTGGGGAATAGACACGTGTACGCTTTCGATTTGTATTTGTTGAATTTTTTTTTGCTAGACTTTTATTTTTAAATTTGAAGATTTGTATTTCGAGATAGTGTAATTTACAATGACTAATCTTGAGATACGCGACAACAACATATTTAAGATACAATCCCAGAAGATCATTACTAAAGTGACTAATTTCACGAGAGAGAGATAAAGAGAAGAGAGAAAAAAACTGGTAAAAACCGGTGCAACAGAAGCCTCATTACACATGCAGGGCCCCTTCATTTAGAAAGTTTCAAAATCCAAATAGTTCCACGCGCAATATAGATACACGAACGAGAGAGAGAGAGAGAGAGAGAGAGAGAGAGAGAGAGAGAAAGACACGCGCAAACATCGTGCGACAAGCTGTTGCCGGAGTGCAACGACCAGCAAGGCAGCAGCCAAGATAAAGTTGGACCCGATGACTTAATCGACGTTGCTTTTTTTTCTCTCTCTCTCTCTCTCTTTCCCGATGCTTATGACTCATCGAGTTTTCTTCGTCGAGGGGGAAAGTTATTAAACTACGAGGTGCGTTATTATTTCAAGGTCGCCGAAGCTACACACACTGCGTTTTTTTTTCACGGTCACTCCATTTTTTTACGACTTTTTAAACACTCTTTCGGTCGATTTTTTTTTCACTACTTTTGTGCAGGCAAATTCATATCGTTTTCTAATGTACTTTCCCCCCGGCAAAGAACGACGGGGAGTTTGTTTGTTTACTCGTAAGAAAGAATCAAGGACGCTATTATCGCGCACCTGTTGACGAAACCGCGCGTTTGAAATATTAACGCGAGCGCGCCCTTCGATTATGCGTTAACGAGGAGCAATTTTCCCCCCATCGCGCGCACATAGGGGCGGGTGGCTATTTCTGGAGCCGTTCGCACGCGAGAAAAATTATTGATGACAGCTTCGGAGGGAATTTTTAACAAGTGGGTTATCGATCTTTTTGGTGGCTAAGCTGAAAAGGAACTAATTAATACACTGGGTGTTTTTTTTACTGCAAAGGTTGTTTTTTGTTGCTTTGTATTACAGCGAGGGATCGATTGTGCAGTGTCTATTTGCGGAGACATGAGAAAGTAATTAGACGTACGAATATAGTTCTCCCTTGTTTTTTTTAATGCTCGTCTAAGTGTCCTTTGTCAATGACGCTATTAAAAAGCCTTTTAGTTTATAAAGTGGTCGATCGATTAAAAATAATACTCTATGTAAAACACTCGTTCAATAATCAAATTTAAACGAGAGATTTAATATCAAAATGTCATTATCAGCCTTCGATTAATATTAATAATAGAAACACTTACTCAATTAACGATAATCAAATTCGAACAACATATGTATAATTCAATTCGATAACTTTTACGTCAACTGGATATCTATTTTCGATCCGCCACTCGAGTAATAATAGCAAAAAAACAACGAAATCAATTATTCATAAGTATCTCGCTGTCAATAACCAGATCAACGTCAAGTAAACAAGTTGTGCGGGAAAAATCAATGAGCATTTCGGTATGTCACTTCTCAATTTTATCCTTATCAGGCGAAAAAAAAAGTAACCGCGCGCAGCAATGACACCCACTTTTCTTCCTCTCTCTCTCTCTCTCTCTCTCTCTCTCTCTCTCTCTCTCTCTCTCTCTCTCTCTCTCTCTCTCTCTCTCTCTCTCACTCTATCGGCAGGGAGAAAAAGCTTATATGTCGTGTGCCAAAAAAGACAAAGCATTTTATAAGATATATACAGTCTCCCCGCGAGGTCACGTGTCGAGCACGTGAGTTACTCTCCCGGAATATATAGTTGCAACCGGTCGCTTACTTATAATATTGGAAAAACGCGACGTCGCGTATAACCTCGCGTGGTCCATTCACCAGCTTTATCATTATCATTTTTTTTTTACTGATTTTTGGCAATAATGTTCTTTCTTTGATAGCCCGGTTGAAAAAAACACGTGTTTTTTTACCAACGGGACACGTGTTGTTTTGTGTCAAAAAAGACACGTGTCCTCAATCAACGATATCTTATGATTTTAATGATAAAATTGCCTCCAATATTTATTTTTTCAGTACTGAAATTGTATAATATGTATTTCTAACAATATTAGATATGAAAACTTGTCAATACATAAATTTTAATTGAAATATAATGCATTGAGTTGTTGAGAGATGGAACACGTGTCGCGAACGGGACA
>JAWWMK010009649.1:0-25398 GCA_035047105.1 Galeopsomyia nigrocyanea
TAGGATTTTGTAGGATTTGCTCCACTGAATCGAAATACATCATCCTGAAGTCGATTATCTCTCTTAGAACGACTCCATTTACGTTTAAAGTTAAGGGGGCCATTTTGCCCCACCCTTCCCTACCCTAACATAAATGGTCATATAATTTTGAGGGAATTCTCTATCGATTTGGAAATGAAAAGGTTCCTTCATTATATTATTTAGAAGACGCAGAAATGATAAAATTGATTATAGCAGTTGACTGGGCCAAGGCAAAAGGCGTAAGAGGCCTAAAGAGTGATATACGGATGGAATGTGATTAGGAGGTAGTTGGAGACGTATGATCGCTGTAGAAAGTCATCTTTTAGCTTGTAAAATTCAGTGCCGAATTATACGGAAGTGATTTTTTAGGTCAAATCTAAAAGGCTCCTCGCCTACATTGCTTCACTCATTTTTTTTACAAATACGAACCGAGAACGAGGGTCCAAAAAGTGGCGTAAGGTCGAGTCCGTGGAGTTCACGAAATCAATAAATTTGTACCTGCGTTACAATCCTTTATCTATGATGAATGTACCTTGTTATACTATTAGTGTAGTATGAATATTGATTGCTTATTTTGCGCATTTACTACTTTTAAATGAACGCTAATCAATAGTACATTCCACTTTTCAATTATTTGAATAGAAGTTTCATCGACCTGATCTAATCTATCTGATGATGTCAATAACTAGCCAATGTATTTAATAGTTTGCGATTGAGAATATACAATATTTAGCTATGATAATATGTAGCTGTGACAAGATACAATAAATTTACAGGCTATCACAATGGCGCAACGTGTCAACCAAAATTCAAAGTGCACGAAGTCAGAGGAGGGGTTGAGACTCACCCGTGAAGTCACCAACTTGAGGGTCGCAGCCAAGGAGATGTTCAGAAACAGATCCACGTTTGGAGGCTACTCCGTCATTTTGGTGAGTTGCAAAATCAATTTATTCTTGATAGTTGCTCAGGAAAAAATTATTACGCTTATTTTGCCATTTTTTTCAGTATAGAAATGTTTACCACGACTTGCCGCGCTTTTCGTACAAGAAACTTGTACGAAAACAACAGATCCGAACAGAATGGCTCGAGAAAAGCGCGGTAGCTGGTATTTTAACGAATGTCGGAGTAAACAGCAACGCAGACAACAACAAGGAAACTATTAAGAAACTTTTGGCTACAGAGGAAGATAACGCCGATCATCCCATCCTCCGCGAAGCAGCTGCAGGAGCCAGCGCATCGCGACTGTTCGACATATATTTCGAAGAAGTGAAGAAAAATCCTGCAGCTCAAAGATATTACGCAAGAGATATCGAGTCGATACGTTCGGTAGAAAGCAGGCTTGATGTGCTGAACTCGGCACACGATCCAGCCGAGAAAATTGCCGATGTCCACACATCAATGTGGTACATCGGTACATTTTTATCATGCACATGCCTCCACGACGAAAGGCGCTCAAAACCAAGCGCAAATTTATTGCTTGGCGGAGGATGGAAACTCTGGTTGGTCATAGACCGCGATGATCGCAGCAAGCTTCAGGAGCAATTTCACAATGAAATGAAAGCCGCAGGTCTGACGGGCGATGAAGATGGTGGCAGGGTCAAAGACCTCTGCAAGGGGGTCTTAGACCACAAAATTTGGACAGTAGTGGCTTCAAAACTTAACACCCTAGGCATTAGGTACGTCACATTTATACAAAAACCAGGTGATTTGGTGTACACTCGTATGGGTGCTTACCACTTTATGGTCAATTTGGGGCTAAACATCGCCGAGGCCCGAAATTTTGAGCCACCAGAGTGGATTAGCACTCAGACACTGTACACCAGTCCATGCAAGTGCAGGGATTATCACGGTGGTGACAATAACAACATCAACCATTTAGTAACCGTCACCACACTTTCGGCGAAAACCCTGCACCGCTGCACAAAATGTGAGAAAACCTTTAAATTGAAGCCGCTACTAAGAGAACACCTCAAGACGGTGCACAATACCAACCTGTGCATTTGTCAAGTGTGCGGTAAACCATTTGGCACGCAAAGTGCATTAACAGCACACCAAATTTGCCACCAACCGAAAAGCCGATGTGAGACCTGCGGCAAAGAAGTAGCTGATCTCAGGAAGCACGCGCAAGTGCACCTGAAAAGAAAAGAAAAATGCTCAAAATGCGATCGCCTTTTTACGCATAATTATATGAAGACACATGAAAAAAAGTGCCGCCTAGAATGCAGGTACTGCAAAAAAGACGGCTACAAAAATATGACAGCCTTGACCAACCACGAAAAGCGCTGTGCTAGAAGGAATTAAAATAAAAGCTCAGTCAATGTACACAGTTTGTAAATAGATGTGTTTGTGTTTGTGTTTGTATTTACGTGAAGAAAATATTACGATATGAATTACTACCTCGGAGGAAATCCGTAAATGCCCGAACTAGATTTAGGACTCGGCATGAAAGGCGTTTGTTGTTAGAAGAGACGACGTCGGCTATTTGAATCACGTCGAGAATTTCAGCAGTGGAGGCGAATCGAAAACTACTCTCAACACCTTTGCCCAAAAATCGCGGCCGTGATCGTCTTTGAGGATCAAGCACACTACTCATCGACACAAACATGTGAGTTTTTTTTTTAATCTCATGTTCGATTTTTCGTTTATGATTGTATTTTTTTTTAATTATTATCGGGAAGTAAATTACTTTTTTGTTTCAATTTCGTAACGACAAATTAATGAAGTTTTCATAGAGATTAAAGATTTACACTAATGTTATTTGTTCGGCTGGAGCCGATATACAATGATTAATTGCGAGGTGCTTTAACACCTGTATTCCATACGTTATCAATAGTTAGAGCATAGTAAAAAAATTTTTTTAGTGATAATACATCGTTGTGTAAACTCTAAATCAGTCGCAATCATGTTACATCCGCTTTTAAAAATGCTGCAAAGTAAGCTTTATTGGCCAGTTGGAGGCTTTCCCATGCATCATCATCATCGTCGACACACACAGCCGTCATTCATAAGCTTTATCGCAAGTGCATCTCCAATTCTAGGTGTGCGTGTCAAAGTGTGCAGCTTGTCATCGTGCCATAGTACCCGACATTCTGTTCACCACCGTGGAATTGCCGGAGAACATCCCGATGACGGGCCGTGGTTATTTCATTCAAGCGACTGTTTGCAAAGCCAAGAAGAATCTTCGCGGCGAACTCAATGCCAAAGAGATCTCCGATTGCCTTCCTTTCCTCGAGTACGTGATGCATAGTTTGTTGCTCAACAAGCTGAGGATGCGTGGAATGAACGCGATTTTCGGACTCAAAGTACAAGTTTCCATCAGCGAGAGGCTTGTCTTGGGTATGGCTGTCGGTACTGCGTTTTATTTGACCACTTCATTTGAAGATCACGCACACTACTCATCGACACAAACATGTGAGTTTTTTTTAATCTCATGCTCGATTTTGAAAGAAAACGATATTTCATCGCATGTGGTTTTTCAGGTGCCGTTGAAAGAGAGATACGGAGTGGATATAACTCCATTGTCGTACTTACCAGGTGGTAGAATCGAGAGGTACTTGGGAAACTTGCACTTTTTCTTCATCAGGGAATCTAGTTCTATTCGAGAGGTAAGTTATTGCATCCGTTATTTCGAAGAGAAATACTGATTTGAAAAAAATAAAATAAAAATTTGTTTACAGAACGGTGGTCTCAGTGGTTTTACTCACAGTTTTGTCACCGAAGTTCTAACCATAGTCCGAGCTCATACTCCACTCTCGCGGTGGTAACGCCATGGTTGCCTTCGTCATGTTCTAGTGTGTTCTATTGAACAGTCCTCATAAAAATCAGGTACGTTATGAGAAAAAAAAACATTTACAAATGGAACTAACGAAACGCATTTTTGCTTTTCTCGTTCACAGGGTCAATGCTTGATAAACGTAGGTGGCGACGTTGCGAGCGTATCGTACTTTGGAAACATTGGTGAATCAACAGCATCAACTGGAGTCGACACTATCTACTGACAACATTCGCCTTATTTTGCGCCGCCTTAGCGCTCATCCTTCGAGGCTACAACTGTTAATACTTATTGTGATTAGGAATTTTTTTTTTCATTGTTGAGTTTTAAAAAAATACGTGCTATGATATATAGGAGAAGGAAGTGGAAGTATATAAGAGGAATTAGTACTTACTTTTTGTGATTATTCGTTATATTTATATAGATGAATTTTTTTAGTTTATACTTACGTGGTAAAGTCACATTTTTGAAGTTTTTTTATCAAAAGGTTCTTATTGAACCAAAAATGTAGTCGGGTGTTTTTTTTATTTATTGATGATATGTGATTAATCTTATTTAATGGACAGTGGCGTGACTGTCATCGTTGATATTCCGGACAGTTGTGTATATATATATTTTAAGGTCCCTCTACGGGTATATATAGCACATATATATATATATATATATAGTAAATGGGGGAATTTGTCGTCGTTGTTTCGCCACAAGTAAGTATGGTAGCGCAGAAAAAAAAATACCACTGGATAAATTAAGTTTATGAAATATTTCTGAATCAATTTCGGCTCGTCAGGATTAACCGTTTTTGCAAAATTTTTTTTTGAAAATTAGGTCTCGGATCACAATATTTAGCTGTCATTGTTCAAATGTTTAGCTTAGTAAAAATTGTAAACTAAACCTACAAAGTACTGAGCATCAGAAATTTATTTTTGATAAATCCATTTCCGAAAAGTGAACTATCTTTTTTACGTGTAGGTAGGATAGCACCATGCCCAGACAACTTACTTGGTCCAATCTCTAATTTCACTCAGCTAATCGAGAACTCGGTAGAAAGTTTTGATTGATTTTATCAAATTGGATACTCTATTTATTTTTTATATTTTCAATGCAATTAATTAGTCGAACAAAAATTATATACAATTATAAACAATTACATCATATACAATAAAATAGCAAATTAGATGGATAAGTAAAATCGTACACAGTAAATTAGGTTATTATATAATATTAGAGGTTTTGTTGGACAGACAGTTGAAAACGAATGACAGCTAAAATGTTGTGATACGAGACCCAATTTTCAAATTTTTTGTGCAAAAACGGCTGATCCTGTTGAGCCGAAATTGATTCAGAAATATTTCACAAACTTAATTTATCCAGTGGTATTTTTTTCTGCGCTATCATACTTACTCGAGGCGAAATAACGACGATAAATTCCCCCATTTACTATGTATATAAATATGTGCTATATATACCCGTAGAGGGCCCTTAACTTGAGATTCAAATTTTTGCTATGTATTCGATGATATTCTTTTTTGTTCGTTAAATCGTCAATTGTTGTTGAATTTATTAATGTGTTTATTCCAATTCCTTTTTTTTAAACATTGAATTTATTACATGTATATATGGAAATGCGTAAAATCCGTTGTTGCTACATGTGGCTAAATACCAAATAAATTTTATCAAACATTTTTTATGAATAAACAAAAATATTTGCAAGTTATACCTCGACTTTTTTTTCAACCATCTTTCATTTAATTCAAAAATTTTTATTTCTCTTTAGATGTCTTAAGATGCCGTCTATTTTAATAATAACGCAAATTATTTCTTAGCACAGTTCTGTAGAGTGGACAAGTAATTTAATTATTAATTTCAATTATTTTTGTAAAGCTTTATAAAAAAAAAAGAGAGTTCCTTGTAACTTATAAACCTAGGTTAGCCCTAAAAATAAAATTAAATATAAAATAAATAAATTGCTGAAGCAATTCCGGATATTTCTGTGCAGTCACTTAAAAAACCACTCGGATAAAAATCTCATCAGTTTTCATACTCACAGCGACCGCAACCCTGGATTGTACATTTTATTTAAATTTATCGATCAAAAGTAAAAAAAAAAGCACTCGCATTCTCACACAATGCATTTTCAAACAAAATGCGCCATATTGGAAGCGTCATTGGCCCCCACCGCTCGAGCATGCGGCATGCACGAAAACTTTCGCAAGAATTAAGTTGAAAGCCAGCTTCGAGCTTCACAGACTAAAATAAACCCCCAACACGAATAGACGGAGAAAAGAGAACTTTAGGGTGTAAGTCGCGCGCTTGCGAATCTTAATACGTGTTATTATTGTCAAGCTGTCGTGCGGTACGGGTATGTTCTGCTAATTTATTTCTAAATATCGATCTGATTTTTGGGATTTTATTTTCATAGTAACGAGTGTTTTTTTTTTTCATTTCAGAAAACTGTCTTTTTTTTGGAGCAGCAGTGACAGTGATTGTTCAGTTTTATAATTTATTTTGAAGGAGAGATCATAACCTATCGTGTTTTTGCTATGTAGGCACTAGGCAGCTTGCAGTACACATAATTCCGATATGCCAACAGGCGTAGATACTTAATTGTCGCATATTAATTACTTAAATAACAAGCTGAATGTAGACACTCAAAGAGTTAGATTTTGTAAGTTTGTGTAACATCCAATAATACTTGTTATTGATTGAATATTTCTAACCAAATTGTGTGCACATTTGATGTAGGTAGAGAAACAACAATCAATCTACAATGCCTGGCAAGATCAAAGTGAAAGTCCTGGCAGGACGTAACCTGCCAGTGATGGACCGTTCCAGTGATACAACGGATGCCTACGTTGAGATCAAGTTTGGCAATACCACATACAAGACTGACGTGTGCAGGAAATCTCTCAATCCACAGTGGAACTCTGAGTGGTACAAATTCGAGGTGGAAGATGCTGAGTTGCAGGATGAACCGCTACAAATTAGGTTAATGGATCATGACACATACTCTGCTAACGATGCCATAGGGAAAGTCTATATAAACCTGAATCCACTCTTACTGCCTGGTGTTCCTCCTCCGGTCAAGAATATATGGACTCTCGAGGCTTCTATCAATTCTAGTACTGGCGCACAAGGAGGTAAATTGATATCACTTTTTTTTATGATTTTAAATTGTGTAGCTCAATTATAATTGCATGAAAATGAATTTTATAGGGTTAATCATGACTGGATGGTTGCCGGTGTATGACACAATGCATGGAATCAGAGGAGAAGTCAATATTATTGTCAAAGTTGAATTATTTCTAGATTTCAACAAGTTTAGACAATCATCGTGTGGTGTTACATTTTTTTACTGTGAGTAGAGATACATTTTTTTTAAATTATCAAAAGATCATTCAAGCATATAAATTATTTTCCACTTGTAGCTTCAATTGTTCCTCATGGTTATCATGCCCAAGTCATACATGGCTTTGTTGAAGAGTTAGTCATTGGCGATGATCCAGAATACAAATGGATTGACAAAATAAGAACTCCTAGAGCGTCAAATGAGGCTCGACAAACTCTGTTCTTGAAACTCAGCAATGAAGTCCAGAGGAAAATTGGCTTGAAAGCTTTAGATCTTGGTGGCAACGCTGTTATAGGGTAAAATATTGACAGAACAATAATATTCTTATAAGTCGTTGATATTTTTATTAAAAGATAATTTGCTTTTAGGTACTTGCAAAACTTTGATCTTGAGGGAGAGTCCGGAATTGTGGCAAGAGGCATAGGAACAGTAGTTACACTGGTCAAGCTCCATGACTTTCAAAACTTTGTCTCTGAACAAACTGCAGAAGAGTGAGTCTAAAAGCCAATTTTATTAAAACTTTCATACATTCGTAGGTCCTAAAGATGCTAAATTGGATCAATCGAATCTATGAATATTACTCAGAGATGTGAATAATTTTCTCGAAATTCATCAAAAAAAAAACAAAACTAAATGATATCCAATTTTATTAAATTCCAACACAACAATTGACTTTTTTTTTGTGTTTTTGAGAAAATAATTCACTCGACTCAATTAGAAAACCACACGCCGAAAAAAAAATATTCTGGTAAATAATTCAAATTTCAATTCCCTTTTGCCCCCTGTCTAACCACGCATGTTGTTTTTCTCGTCTTTTGTTAAATCTAAAAGTTACGTCTCAAACAAATCTAACAAACAGCACTCATCCGACTGTTCGGAATCAGACAGCAGTCCAAGGCTACTATTACGCCAGCAACATTCGATTCGCACAGATACAAGTCCCTTATCATCCCCCACAACAACGTTAGGTAATAAATTTCCTTTGTACGGCGAGAACGTACCAGCTCAGCCGAAAACACCATTGATGTACGTCGAAGTGAAGCCAATGCCACCACGTCAATTCTCCGTACAATCGTACTCGAGTCACAAGATGCAACCTCCATTCTCGGGCTCGAGTCTGTCGTTGTCCGACGACGTGATCGACGAGAATTCGCTGAGAATGATGCTCGCATTGGAAGACATGCGTGGCGAGAGTCAAGGCAACAGATTGACACGAGGACTTCGCAATCTACGTCATCTACCCCAAAGAGTGTTGAGATCGAGAAACGTCGACTCTTTGGACGAAGAAAGCGATTTGGAGAACGTCAGTATACACTCGAGTACGTGGTCGATCGTCACGTCCGACACATCGTCGATGGCGGAATTGCAAGGTGGAAGTTTCAAAAGAAAGCGATTCCGTAAGAAACCTCAAGGCGAAGGTATAGCTGCCATGCTCATCAGATCCGTTCACGCCGTCAGCACTTTACCCTTGGACAGTGTCAGAGAAGACCGAGAAACTCCAACTCCATCACCGGTGAATTTCATCGATCCACCGACTGCAATGGAATTCCAACAAGATTCTCTACCAGCGACGATCAGCGAACTTCCAGAACTACCCGAACCACCGATAGATGAACCCAACGATCAACAACCGGCCAACAAAACTCTACTGGTCACCTATTCGAAATTGAAGAATTCGTCGGAAGAAGAGGAAATAGCTGCTGCGATTATTCCAATGATCTCGTCGTCGGAATCGGATACGTCGAGCGACGACGGTGAACACGACGACGAAGACGAGGATCTACCGTCGGAATCAAGTACAAACTATAATATTCTGGATGACACGCAGTCCCTGTTAGATCCGAGCTCCCCAGAGGTCGAACTGCCCTGCCCAAGCTTCGAATCCCGTACGATGAAAAAAAAATATATTTTTTTTGAACGAGAGAGAAATTACAGATCGTGCTCGACTTTCGCTCATGCTTAACAATAACTGTGTGTCGTTTTTTTTGGCTAATTGTATATTTTGTTTTTTGTATTTTTTTGAAAGTGTCGAGAGACAAACGATCGAAACACACTCGACGTTATGACTCGAGGATTATCACGAACCTGTAATTGCTTTGTTTTGCTTTGCGCTTTCGCGTGATTGGCTTTTTATTTTTCGTACGAGAGATATTTACCGATTGTTTTGCAGAGATGATAATGCCAGACGTTGAGAAGGAAGATGAGAATGTCGTTGAGGAGAAAATCGATGAGACTTACATGTTGTTTGTTAACAAAGAGGAGGAAAAAGGCGACGAGACAGATAATTTGATCGAGAGTAAAGATGAAGATGCAGAACATGCAGTTGATAAAACTTATAGTTTGTTTGTTGATAAAGAAGAAGATGGCGAATCGATGGATGGAAGGGATAGTGAGAGAGTTCAGTTGATTGACAGTAAGGTTGAGGAAGTTTTGAATTTGGTTGGTGATAATGAAGATTTTTTACTTGAAAATAAAGACGAGGAAACGATTGTTTTGGTCGACACGAAAGACGAAGATATAGCTCAATTGATCGAGAGTAAAAATGAAGAGATTATCAATCTGATCGAATCAGAAAGTGGACAAGCTAGCTATTTAATTGAAGATAGAGACGAAGAGTCGATTAACTTTGTAAATCTTGAATTAGCCATCGATTCCGTTGCATACATACCCGAAGAAATAAGCAACGACTTGAAAGAAGAAGAAATTGTATGTCTAGTCGAGTCCGACAACGAAGAGAAACTCCACGAAGAAATGAAGCGCGAAAACAAAGAAGTAGTCAATCTCATCGATTCGGACAACGAAGAAAAACTGTCATTGATCAAACAAACGAAAAAACCGATAATCGACGAAATAATATCCTCGGAATTTTCATCCGACGTGGATTCCGATCGTCCAGCAAGTGCGATCCCAGCCGAGTACAAACCCAAACGTTCCGTCAACCCATTGAAACTAACGAAACCAATTCAAGAGAGACAGAGAACTCTGCCGGAAAGTTTAATTTCTTTGCCGATAGATCCGCCAGCAGAGTATTCGAGTATCGCCAACAAGCCTCCAAAGCACAGAATTCACAAACAAGTGTCGATGATTCAGCTGGAAGAGCACGAGATGTCCGAGTCGTCGGAGGAAGAGTATCACCCGAGAAAGCATCAATCGAAGATTCCCAAACCCGTGGAGAAGAAAGTAGCTTTAATAAACTTCGACGGCGAACAACAACCAAGCAAAGTTTCAAAAAAGATCGAACGAACCGACACTGTGATCTACAAAGGACCTAAACCTCTGTTACTAGACATGAGCAACACGGACGGACCTTCATCTCCAACACCTTTATCTCCAATAGTTTTATCACCATCAAGCGTCTCGTTACCAGTGTCACCCATCACCGACACGAATCATCTACGTCTACCAACTGTCAGTCTCCTCGAGGTCGTGCCAAGAACACCATACATGGCCAAATCAAAAACAGAAGAGATATTCAAATTCCCCGACGAAGTTCGCGTCGCCGAGATGCTCTACAAGAAATACCGTCGCACCTGCATGATCGATCTCATCAAGATCATCGACTCGCGGATGCTCATCCATCAGCATCATCATTCGGAGTCGACACGTCGCAACAAACGACCCCACGTCGTCAAGAAAAACAACACACCGTCGCCCGATTCGACGCATCGTCGTCATCGCTCCAAATCGCCCGAACTTCATCATCATCACCATCATCATCACAACAAGGCCGTTCATCACGAGAGCACGACGAGACTGCACAAACACGATTCCGAATTGTCGATCGTCGAGATGAAATCGAATCATGCTGTAGTAGAATCTCCTCCCAAATCCAGTCCTTTGATTAACAATTCTAATAGTGCGGCTAACGACGAGATGATTACTAACCAGTGTGTCGTTGTGTCTCCCGTTGTCACACCCGTTCGCAGGCAAAACAATCAGCAGCAGGAACAACAACAGCAACAACAACCTGCGAGTCCGGCGAATAATAATAATAAGCAGCAACAGTTGCCGCAGAATTCACCGGCTGCGAAAAATCCCGTTGTGCCGTTGCACAGGAGGAGCAGTGATTCCGATTTGAGTATAACTCCTAAAGGTTAGTTATGATTTTTTTTTTCTATTTGTTCTTTTTTTTTCTTTTTGCACTAATGATTCTTTTAGCAATTTTTGCATTCGTGCATCGCACAATGAACAAAAAAAAATAATGTGTGTGTAACAATAAACAAAAATACTACAGAAAAGAAAAAAAAAACCAACGATATTTTTCTTCTTTTTGTTCCATTCGCGTTTTCTCTGCAATACCCGTCTCAGGATTTTATAAATTCTTTCGCGAACGTGAGTACCACCCACAACAATAGGCAGCCCAATATTTAATTGTACTTTTTTTTTAATCGATGTGTTCATTTCTTTTTTAATTTCAAATCGTCGTCTCATTTTCAATCATATTAACCAAAAATAAAAACAATATAATTAACGATCATCTTTATTTTTCAATTGTTTTTTTTTCTTTTAACAGAAGGCAACAGAAAGCTTATTATGCCTGCAAAACTAAAAAAAATAAAATAAAATCTCTCGCCCCATCATAAATAAACAAGTAGATTTAATAATCATGGATGTCATATACATGTTGAATTTCTTTTTTTTCCTCTCTTCACCACAGAGTGTTTCAAAATTAAAGAAAAATTGTCGCTCATTGATTGAACGAAAAAAAAAACTATCTTGTGTACTGTAGATAATAAAAGTTTCGTCAAGAAGGGAAGATCTTTCAGAATACGATCGGATCGATCGCGTCAGTCGTCGCGTCCGTCCTCGCGCTACTCCTCACGACTGTTGCTCAGCGCCGCCAGTTCAGGTTTTTTTTTTTCACTTTTATTCTCAACAAACCCAAATAAAAGTTGATTAATCATGTTTCGTCCTTTTTTCTTTCATGCGTGTTTATTTGTTGAACCCCCCCAAAAAAATATATTTTCTGTACCCCCCTTAATATCCCCCTTCGCAAAATCGTATGAGACTTTGTTTTATACACTGAACCTTTGAAACTAAACGTGTCGTAATATTCCCTCCGATCAACCGTAATTTAAAGCACTTGGATATGTTTCATAAACACTCGATGAACCATAATTTAAAAAAAAAATTGAATTTTTAATTTTTTTCTTTTATTAATCACGCTGCACGAAAGCTGCAACAAGCAATGTATTATGGGTGTACCCTCGAATTACCAGCATGTTGCATTCACAACATTATTCAATGTTTAATACATGTCTCTCTATTTTTTTTAAGTAACGAACAAACAAAAAAACACCCATCTAAAAATAAATAATTTCGCCCAGTAATAAATGTCACGTTCGATGTTTCTCTATTAACTGCAAGCGATGTTTCATACACACGAAAAATTGGAGAATAAAAAAAAAGAAGCTGTATACTCATATTTCACGCCTTTATAACTTATAGTATATTATTTGTTATTTACTGCAGAATTTCATGTGCAATATGTGTACATTACACTTTTATCAATATAGAATTGTGCTTGTCCATTAGTATCGTCACGAGCAAGTAGATGTTTAAAAAAAAAATCTCTCCCCTTTCGAAAAGTACAACCATGTAATTCCCGCAGCAACATACGAAAAAAAATTTCTTCCGTACTTAAACGAGCCAGCATTATAAATGTGAAGCCTCTGTCAACGCATCAAAGCAATTTACCCATACCAAAAATACTCTCTAATCTCGCTTCTATATGTGTCTCAACAACAAACACAGGTAACTCTCTGACGGGAAGCGATCGTTCGATGGGTGGTTACTTGAAGCCAGCGGGCCTCGTTAGGACGATGAATCAGGAGGCGTTGGAGATGCTCGAGTATCCGTTTATCACGATGCAGCAGTATCCACCTGGTTTCGTGCTTCATATCGGTGAGTTCTCGGATTTACAAGAGCTGCCAGAGGTAACGAAAAGCTAATTGTATTTTTTCTTTCTTTCTTCTATCTACAGGTGGATTCGTTAGTGCGAGATCGGTGAAGTTACTCGAGAGGATATCCAATCCGGATGAGCCTGAAGGACGCGATTCTTGGTGGACTGAGATACGAATGGAAGTTAGATCGCACGCTCGAGCACTCGCTTGTAATGTCGTCATTGGTTATCGAGAGGAGACGAGTATCTGGTTGGTAAAAATCTCTGTATTCTAAAAAAAAAAAAAAATGTTTTTTTATTCAATCCACGATAATTTTTCACAGCGACGACGTGTGCGTACTGAGTGGTTTCGGCACTGCAGCTGTGATAAATCTTCACAGCACGGGTCAAGATCAAGACAACGTGCTGATAACTCACGTGCAGGGTCCGATGACGACGTCGGCCGACTCGACTGACAAGCTCGTCGAACCGAAAACACCGAGTTCCAAAAGTGCACCCAAAGATGCACCCGAGCAGAATAACGTCACCGGCACACCAGGTAGTGTCAATGCCAATCACAAACCCAAGCAGAGATTGGGTTCCGAGAGCAACGAGCACGACTCGACGTTCAGTGCCACTACTAGCTGTAGTTTGTGCCACTTGCCCTACAGCAAGTCTAGTATGAATTTTCAGGTGGGTTTGATGATCGTTTGTGATTGGATTTTTTTTATTGTTGTCGGGAAGTAAATTACTTTTTTTTTTGCAACGACAAATTAATAAAATTTACGTAGAGATTAAAGATTTACGTTTACGTTATTTTTTCGGCTGGAGTCGATATACTGTGATTAATTGCGAGGTACTTCAACACCTACTATATTCTACACGTTATCAACTAGTTAGCGCATAGTAAAAAAAGAAAATAGTTAGTGATAATACATCGTTGTGTAAACTTTGAATGAATCTCTGAATTAAAATCGTAACGAAAAAAGGAATAAAAGTTGAAGAATGTGAGAGAGGTCGTATACATTTTCGCATACTTTGTTTCGATTCGCATAACTCACGAGAGGCTTTGAATTATAGATATTATTGAAGTTTAAATGTCTGAACTTCAAAGCTGAAAATTCTCATCGAAATGAAAAATTCGCGTGGCCTCAGACTTGGCGACAATCATTTATTTGCTAGAAGAATAAGTCGCAATCATTTTACATGTGCTTTTAAAAATTCTGCAGCGTAAGCTTTATTTATCAGTCGGAAGCTTTCCCACGCATCATCATCATCATCATCATCGTCGTCGATACACACAGTCGTCATTCATAAGCTTTATCGCACTTGTATTTGCAATTCTAGGTATGCGTGTCGAAGTGTGCAGTCTGTCGTCGTGCCAAAGTACCCGACGTTCTATTCACCACCGTGGAATTGCCCGAGAACATCCCGATGACGGGCCGAGGTTGTTTCATTCAAGCGACGGTCTGCAAATCCAAGAAGGATCTTCGCGGCGAGCTCAACGCCAAAGAGATCTCCGATTGCCTTCCTTTCCTCGAGTACGAGATGCACAGTTTGTTGCTCAACAAGCTGAGGATGCGTGGAATGAACGCGATTTTCGGACTCAAAGTGCAAGTTTCTATCGGCGAGAGACTTGTGATTGGCATGGCTGTCGGTACTGCGGTTTATTTGACCGCTTTGCCACCATCTTCGCCGCCACGAATCAACGCTAATGGGAATTCGTGGAATAACGAGGACCAGCTGGCTGAGATGCAGAAGAGTCTTGTTGAGACTGTTAAAAAGAATATAGAGTTTTATCAGCTGAAACCTCTGCAGGTATGTCACTTGATTTTAAATGTGAATTTTTTATTTTATTTCTTAATGTTTTATTTTTTATTTTGATTAGGAGGCAGAGAATGGGAAATCAATGTCAGACACAGACGAGTCCGAGGACGAATTGCCCGAACTCGATCTGGGACTTGGCATGAAAGACGTTTGCTTGTTGGAGGTGGACGACGTCGAAGATTTGGATCGTATAAATCTACTGATGGACGAACGACCACCCAATGATTTTCACGTTGTCAATACCGAGGTCATTCCTGGTTTGGAAGATCTTGAGATAGTTCGCAATCTTCAAATGTTCACCCAGGTATTTATTGAAACTTAATAACTGATTGAATTGCATGTAATGAATGGAATATTGTTGCAGGTCTCCAGAGCGAAAATACCAATAGGCCAACCAGCCTCAATGCCGTCCAAATATTTCGCTCGTCTTTTACAAACTGTATACTTCAAACTCAGACGAATGGTGCCGTGCGCCTTATGCGATCTGCAATTCAAAGTATCAATGCCCGAACCTGACGAAATTCAACTGTCGGTCGTCGGTATGGCTTTGGGATTAGGTGAACCTACAAAGTACAGTAAATTTCGTAGGAGATTGCTGTCTCACTCCATGAGCAAGGATCAAGTTAAACGAACTGGTTGGTAAAAGAATTATTTTTCAAAGTACTGTTTTTTTTCTAATGTTGTGCAATTCTTTTCAGGCGACGATAATGATTTGATATTCAGCCTCGACGAAGATCACGCCGAGAATTTCAGCAGTGGAGGCGAATCGCAAACGACTCTCAACACCCTTGCCCAAAAACCGCGGCCGCGATCACCTTTGAGGATCAAGCACACTTCTCATCGACACAAACACGTGAGCTTTTTTTTTTAAATCTTATGCTCGATTTTGAAAGAAAACAATATTTTATGGTGTGTTGCTTTTCAGGTGCCGTTGAAAGAGAGATACGGAGTGGATATAACTCCATTGTCGTACTTACCAGGTGGTAGAATCGAGAGGTACTTGGGAAACTTGAACTTTTTCTTCATCAGGGAATCTAATTCTATTCGAGAGGTAAGTTATTACATCCGTAATTTCAAAAAGAAAATTAATACAGATTTGAAAAAAAATTTTTTTTACAGAACGGTGGTCTCAGTGGTTTTACTCACAGTTTTATCACCGAAGTTTTAGCCATAGTCCGAGCTCATGTCACCTCTCTCGGTGGTAACGCCATGGTTGCCTTTTTCATGTCTCAGTGTGTTCTATTGAACAGTCCTCATAAAAATCAGGTACGTTATGAGAAAAAAAAAACATTTACAAATCGAACTAACGAAACGCATTTCCGTTTGCTTTTTCTCGTTCACAGGGTCAATGCTTGATAAACGTAGGTGGCGATGTTGTGAGCGTATCGTACTTTGCAAACGACGGTAAACCTCCGCCGTCAGCGTCAACTGGAGTAGCGACAAACTGCTGACAGCAGCCGCCTTATTCTGCGCCGCCTTAGCGCTCATCCTTCGAGCTGTGAAGGCTCAAAGTAATGTTATAGTTATTATATACCTGTTAATACCAATTTTTTACGCGTATTGGATTACATACACGATTAGGAACATTTTTTTTTTCATTTTTGATTTTGAAAAAGATACGTGCTGTTATATAAGAGAAGGAAGCGGAAGTATTTTGAGGAATTAGTACTTACTTATTGTGAATTTTCGTTTAGACTTATGTAGATGAATTTTGTAGTTGATACTTACGTGGTAAAGTTGCATTTTGGAAGTGTTTTTTTTTAGCTAAAGGTTCTTATCGAAACGAAAGTCTAGTCGAGTGTTTTTTTTTTTATTTATTGGAGATCCGATTTTTTTTTCGTGTTTTAATATGCCAGTTGTCGAGCATTTTGCAATTGTTAGCTGGATTATAGCTGCCTTAGATCGGAAAACAATTATCCTATTTATTGATGATCTGATTATCGTTAATTAGTTAATAAGTATGAAAAATAATCATGAAAATCGACTTGAGACAGTGCCAATAATGTCATCAAATGACACGTAATCGTGTACTACGATAACACTTAAAATACATAATTGTGCCTGATGCTTCATTATATCAATGCCAAAAAAAAGAGAAATAGCACACTAATGAGTATGACTCAACTTTTTTGTTTGTTAAAACTCTGATAAAGGCTGAGATATGGCGTGTTCAAAAATCGAAAGTGTTACGTAATAGCCCGTGTTATACTATCAACACTCAAGTCGAAAGATTCGAATTGTCGAAATACTTAAAAAAAATGAATGAACCTAGTCGCCGAAAGAGAAGAATCTCAATAAAAAAAAAAAGGAAATGAATCTGTTCCACGCGCGAACCAAGTGACAACTATTTTTTTAATTTAAGTACAAAACCTATACATAAATATTTATGAAAAAAAGAAAATAGACGGACACTCGCAGTTGTATATATATTTTATTTTCTTAAAGAAAAAAAAAAAGAAAAGAACGTAACGAATATTTTTTTAAACTTCTGCTGTCGGTTCGCGTACACATTGTATTGTATAATACCACCGTTAGTTGTTCGAAATGAAAAGTACAGTATTTGCTCTTCCGACGTTACTTAATAACTTTGAGTCTGTCGACACACGTCGCACAAATTTGCAAATGCTATCGCTCGCGGTATTGTAAATATTTGTGCGAGACAGCGGCGAGACTGTCATTGTTGATATATTGCCGACAGTTGTGTTATATGTACATTTTAACTTGACATTCAAATTTTTATTCGATGATACACTTTTTTGTTCGTTAAATTATCAATTGCTATTGAATTTATTGATTTATCTATTCCAATTGCTTTTTTTTTTGTTGAAAAACTATGAATTTATCATAAGTATATTGAAATGTATGAAATTTGTTCATTTGAAAATTATAAATCTTGAAAATATGATGAAAGCAACGAATTATTATTTATTCGTATTTTTCCTTGCTATGAACGAGAATTGAGCCATGATTTATAAAACAGAAAACATTTCACACCAAGCTTACATTTATTTTTCAACATCGCTCAAATAAAATATCATCATAAAATACATGTAATGATCGATTTTTACAATTATATTTCACGTCACATCTCAATACAATTTCTAACGTACACCCATAGAAAACAAATGGTATAAAATCTTGAAATATTTCGTAAAAGTATCTTTAAATCGCATCAATTTCCTCAAAACATAGCTTCGAAACACGAAACAATAGTCTACGATAATGGGAATCTTTATTTCGCTCCAAAAACCCAGTTCCACGTGGTCACGAATTATCTCGCTCCGGAAAAATTGCTCAACCACGCGATTATTCCACGCAGGTGTATACGACGCGTCGATATAAAACCACGTTAGAATTTCAAAACTGCACGGTTTTATTTAACATTCTCGAACGTCACATCGGAAAATCTATACTTAAAATCCAATTTTCCTCATCACGGTTTTATTTGTCACACGATACTTCGATAGAACGGAATAAGTATATTTACCTTGGGAGAAATGCTGCCATTTCGCATTCTCGCAGTTGTCTACTTTCGCAAGCGACGACTTATCAACTTACACTCCAATGCGATTAACGCTAATGCCGTTTTAGATTTACGTCTTCGTACGTTGCGACTATTCTCTCGAATTCGTATTTAGCCTCGAATGACGTGTATTATTTGAAAAGTGATTCCTTAAATAAACGCATAAACATACAAAAAGAGAAAAAAAAAAGAATCTCAAGCTATACACGGCGACATAAAACCTTCATCTCTTCACACTTCTATATATCGGAACTCGCTCGCTCGCTATATGAAATTCCATCATCATCGCGCCTTCAGAAAATCAAACTGCGATTGTCAAGCGCGAAACAGGAAGGCAAAAGAAAAAAAAATCGCAAAAGTTTTTCGCAGACTGCGACGAGGAAAAAAAAAAAGAAGAGCGTTTTAAGTAATCGCCACCGACTCCTCGTTATTTATTTGTTTCCTTATATTGAATTTCTCAACATCTCTTTTCTCTCTGAAAATTTCTCTACTTTTCGCCGTTTGAATCGTTCAAAGGTCAATTCACCGTCGATGTGTTGTATCTCGTTATACGAAACAATGAACCCAGAGAACGATTGAGGCGCCTATTATGTGCTGTACACACACGCCTTCGTTTCATTTGCATTTTTTATGTATATGACGATATCCTTAAAAAAATACACTTTTCTGGGGTCTAGAATGAAAAATTTTTTTTTTAATGCTAAGGCTTCCGAACCTTTTTCCTCTTCTTTTTGAAGATATGTAGTGTCGGAAAATGCTCGTGAACATTGAAAAAGTCCTCGGGAACTATATTTTTTCAGCATTTTTCCCATTTTTCATAACAAACTAAAAATGTAATTATTTTGCAATTTTTTTGATAACTTGTCACCGGATGATTATTTTTGAATGAAACTTTTTTCTACGTAAAGGTGTTCTTTTTTGCTATCATTTTGATTGGTCCAAAATGTTTCTAGCGGCCTTAGAATAAAAAAAAAAAATTTTCCATTCTAGACCCCACATAAGTGTGTTTTTTTTTAAGGATATCGTCATATACGCGTTGTTATTTTTGGTGGAATAACGTCTCGCTTCGAAAGAAACATTTTTATTCTTCTTCTTCTTCTTCTTCCTATTGTAATTGATTTTTAATGTATGTGTGCTATAGGATTTTAATTTTAATTTCGGACAATATATTTCTAATTCAAGGGTGAGAGATTATTTTAAAATACATGAGGGAAAATCTAAAATAGATTTTTTTGACCTGTTGTTTTGTTATTTCGTCGAAGTGAGTTTGTAATTTCAAGTATATGTGAATAAAATTTAGCTATGACACGCACAACTGTAAATTTATCGAATTGCATTGTTAATTTTTTGCCGAATTCAACGGGAAGTAGCGAAAAAAAAAAGATCGAAGCGCATTTTCCCACAATTCGCGATGCACATACACGTCAGTGGACTGCTGCTGTCGTGTCGCATCGCTATATAGTTAGATTTTTGTTTTTCCGTATGATGACCTTGTTCTATGCGACACTGCATTGGCGTGCAATTCTGTTTGCAATGGCGCATTTATGAAAAAGTTTCGAAAAATGAAATTCGCGTAAAAAATTCGTTCATGCTGTTATACTTTTTCATTATTTTTTCAATTTATTCCATGCTCATTTTAAACGTATTTAATTTCAATTTAAAGGTTTTTAAAGGTAAGTAAAATAAATCATAAATTCAAAAAATTACCTCCATCAAAAAACTTTATTATCGATCAAAAATCCTTCACATACAACTCTAAAAAAACACAAATTAAAATAGCGTCTGTGCATTTGGGAAAGTTGGCCAACCAATTTCCGTAGCAACAGTAGCGAAATCAGCGAGAGTACAGCAATGAGTGTAGCCACGGCTAACGACGCTGAATTGCGGATAGAGTTCCGAGCAACGTGCGTAAGGAGTGCAAAGTTGTTGAGCAGATGTGATAGCCGTGGTGGTTGGATCGCTGAGAGTAACGAAGGCCAAACCACGATTGCGAGTTTTATCGACGACCATCTTGATGACGAATTTTGGTGCGGTATTCGTCTCAGATGCAGCTGTGGTCGTTGAACTTTCGGTAGTTGAAGTCGTGGTGGTCAATTGACGCGATTGACGCGTTGCAATCGTACCTACACAATTAAAAATTCACATTTTATCTGCATCTCCAAAAAAAAAAAAAAAAAAAAAAAATTCAAATCATATAACTTACTGTTACCGTCGTAACGACCAGTCCATACATCGAAAGTGGCGCATTGTTTCTTAGTACTAGCAAGTTTCCTCACGATATCCTCGATCAGTCGCCAATTACCATTTCTCACGCTGTTGAACATCGGCACGCTGTTGATAAGTGCCGTTGTCACACTGTCTTGCTGCGCTCGGTAAAACATATCCTCGCGTGGCACCATCATCGCGGCTATTAAATCGGTACCTGCGAAAATTAAAAAAAAATTGTATTTCTACGTAATAGTAATATTTTTAACGAAAAAAAAAACTCACCAACAGTAGGACTCTGAGTGGTAGTAGTAGTAGTGGTCCATTTTTGGAACAAACCTCCCCAGATATCATTACTCCACCAATTATTACCGATACCACCACCAATTAGCGATTTCGTAAGACCAGGAACGACTTTGTGATGCGTCCATTGAGTTCGAGTTGTCGAGTTCACGCATATCTCTTCGATTGTCGGTACGAAAGACGTCGAGGAAATTGCAAAACCGACTCTCGAGATCGTACCGTTCACGCATGTTACATTGGTGGCTTGAACTTCCGATACCGGTATGAAATTGCAAAGGATATTGCGGAACGGCGCGACGTAACTACCCTAAATTTTTTTTTTTTTTTTAAATTAAAAACTTTGAATGATTGTTGTATGATTTTGCGTATAAAAACTTACCAAGCCGAAAAGTGTAATTCCCAAGCACGAAATTTTAGTCTCGGCTAGATTGGTGTTATAACCGAGAACGTTGATGGTGTCGGCAGGGCAAGCAGCGCGTAGATTATCTATAAAAGTTACACGCAGAGACCTGGAGCCACACTTGTTCGGATAGATAAACTCGTCGGAGCTGCCTTTTAATATCAACGGCATAAGTTCCTGAAAGTCTTTCGATGGCTCGATCCAACATATCGTCGATTCTGTATGAAAAAAAAAAAAAAAAAGAAAATCAAAGTTATAAAAAGCGACGTCCGTTTACTAACTAATTTAAAATAAAGTTAGCGGGTATTCCCAAAAGAGACGCCGCGTGTTCGATTGAGGGTGAGAAAAATGCACTTACGAGCCGGAAGAACGCAGTGGGCGAGTAGTAAAGCGCACAACGAAGCGAAACTCGCGAACTTGTGCATCTTGGTGAGAGCAGAAAACTTGTTCTTCGTTACTTGTTCGAGAAGACACTTGACGATAAACTGCGACTGTCTGGTCCTTTTATTCGAGCGAGCTTATCGATTTTTAATCAGTGTCCGAGTGAAAGAAATCAATACGCGTCCTTGAGTGCGTGATATGAAATTTGGATTTTTGGAGCAAAATGACGAAATTTTTTTTTTGAAGCGATTCGATAAGACACGATGAAAAAAAAAGAAAGGATATGTACATCAATCGCGGACTAATGTACTGGTGATGACTCGTTGCTTCGAGCAAATACGACTAGCGACTGCGTGAGCTAGTGAACGAGATAAGTCGGTATGATTGCGAGATCCGAGGTATTATGTTATTTTTTGGGAGAAGTGGGTTTTTCGATTGAGGTCTTGGGTGAATTTTGTCGTGTTACACTTACACGCGTAGATGGCAATTATGACTTAGCTTATTGACAAAGACGCTCTGGAATGCAAGTTTTTTTTTTAAGAGATTAGAGAATTGTGATTGTTCTTTTTTTTTTCTAAATTGCAACAAAAATTGTTATTTTTCCGAAATTCGAACAATAAATTACGGGCATGCACATAATTTTAATTCAACGCTCATGTTTTTCTTCGACTTGTTTTATATAATTGGATTTTTAAATCGAGCGCATAATCTGTAAACTGACATTTTTTCGAAGAAAGTAAACTAATTAATGAAATTGACTAATTCAGAAATTAATTCAAATTTACTATATCTGATGCGCACGTGCATCCGTTGTAGAATTGGATGTAACATATTATTAAAATTAAGTGAACTAGTATTCGACCGATATCTTTAAGATAATTTTTATTTACGATGGACTAAAACCTTTGAAAAATTTTATATTCAATTTCGATTTATACGACATTTGTTATTTATTTTATACAATAATATCTATCGTCGTTCAATCGAGAGTTTTTCATGTGAATTAATTTTCAGTATAAAAATTTAATAATTGAATTTCATCAGTTCAATTGAAACATTAAAATCCAAAATAATAATTTGTCTTTTCATAACTATTCAGGAATTTATGAAAAAGGGAACAGGTGCAAATACGTAACAAGTCATCAACATTTATCTTTAATATTTATTACACTCCATTGAATCATTCTACAGGCATAACATCTTTCACGGTAAAACATAATTCATAGCTAAACCTCAAGTCTTATCTAACTATGTAAATCTCTGGCAGCGCGTGGCAGCGTCAAACAAATGTGTACAAAGAGATAACTGAAAGAGAAAAACAACACGTCATTATTCCCTGAGTTTCTTCTCCAAAGCCACCAATTTCAACTCCTTGAATTTCCTCAGTGGTTTCAGCTCTTCAAGTCCCAATTCACCCTCCGCAGCTTCATAAAACTCTTTCATGTCACAGCAATACAAGTAACCCAACTTCGTGTCGCTATAATTCTCCGCGATTTTATCGCAACTTTTACTCCTCTTGCAAACAACGTAATCGTTAACCTCATCATCATTAATATATGGATTATTTGCAACCAAGAAACACAAAGCTTCATTCACTTTCCTATCAATCACACACTTGTACAATACTTTAGGCACGGGTATTTTATCATTTTTGTACAAAGTAAAATTCTTGCCCTCGATTTTCAAAGTACCAAGTCCACCTACATACACCTCCAATTCTCGTTGTTTGCTAAACGCCAAATGACGCACGTACTCCTCGACGAAAAACCAATTTCCCGGATTCGCGTTGATAGCTTGCCACATCGGCACAACGTTCGCGTAAAAATACGTACTTTCTTGCTCGCTTTTGTAAAACTTGTCGGCGTTGGCTACCAAGTGACCTTTCGCGAGAAATTTACGCGAACCTTTGAAGAAAAAAAATTAATTTTTGAAATACTCTTTTTTTAATTCAACCATATTGATATACTTACTGGTCTTCGGCGAAAGATAATCGTCGACGTTGCCATCACCAGCGAGTAACCATTCGAGTTTGTCATAAGCAACTTGCAAGTTGTAAGGCTCCTTCTTGCTCATGGTCATGCCTTCGTAGAGACTGGAAGTTTTGAAATTTTTCGCGGAGCCACCGGAAAATCTGGAGAATTCTTGATTCACCGGCACGATTTTTGCCCTCGACCATAATGTTTTCGCCTTATCGACGTCGTGGCAAAGCTCGATTGTCTTGAGAAAACCCAAATCACCGAGATCGTAACCAATTTCGTAAGTTTCACCTTTGCTGCAAGTTTCGCTGGATTTTCGAAGAATCGCACTGTAACTCGCGCGTTGTTTCTCTTCGCAGGAGATGTCGGTGAAATCGATTATTTTACCCTGGATTTTGAATTTTTCTTTGCCCATGCATTTCACAGTTTCGCTGTTGGATTTTATGGATTGGTTCTTGACGAGGATCACACCGTCACCGACGATCTCGGTACTCTTTTGGTTTGTACGCGCTGGACATGCTACGAGGATCTCGTCACCTTTGCTGAGAACGATGTTCTCTGGGTTGGATATTTTTGGGTAGACGTAGGTTGGTGGTTTGGTTGGCGATACTAGCATGGGTGGACTTGCCTTGTCCATTCCCGTTTTTATGTTGATGCTGCATTTTTGAGCTTTTTCAAAAGAAATTTTTATGTAAATTTATTTATTTTAAATTTTTAAGAGCATTCTGTAACCTACCAGCGAACGTGACGTGGAAGATCGCCAAGCACGAGAATATTAACACCTGAATTGTATTCATGACGAAAGCGTACGCACTTTTTTTAACTTAAAATACCTGCGAAACTACATGATAATTTTCGGGTTATATATGCTTCGGCGAATCATTCACGCATCATTGGTTTCATTGTGTACATATGAAAAATATTACAGCTGTGCAAGTTTTACTTATTTTTAATTACTGTACATGAGAAGCTTTTGCGTAATTCGATCGAGATAAGGTTTCTATCTTGGGGAAATTTCTGAATTTTTGTACAAACGGAGTATTTCCATCGTGAATTATTAATCATTTTTTTTTTTTTTGGGAAGACGTTTATTGAAAAAGAGAGTTATTTAATTGAAAAGTTTCATTCATAAAAATATAATTCATCGTCAAAGTAACGTATACGTGTCCTCTATAATTTCAAATCCAACGAAAATTTCATCATTACTTGCTGTTATCTCGTGCCTTTTATATGAGAAAATAGGTTTCATTTGGTTGCCCACGTTTATTTGCTTTGGAAAGAAACGCGTATAGCGCCAAGCTGTATACGAATTGAATATTTCATAATCACGGAAAAATTTATCGGGGAGACATGGATATTTTCAATTAAATACGATGAGTTTATTGCAATATATTACACCTTCGTCATGAAGAATCACGATTGCGAACTAATAACTTTTGAAACTATAACTTATATATTGTAATCAGCTTTGAATCATTTTAATGAATTTAATGAAAAGCTAAGGGGTGATATATTCCAAAGAAAAACAGGTCATGACAACTTATCCATACGTTCAAAATTTTTCGTTTAAAAACATTACTAAAATCAAATACATATTAGGTTATTTATTTTCAAGTTTTAAACATTTACTGAATTCAATTAAAATAACGGAGAAACGCCATATGTGACAAAAAAATTATTCTTTGATCGTCAATTTCATCTCCTTGAACTTACTCAGTGGTTTCAGCTCCTCGGGTCCCAATTCACTTTTGGTAGCTTCATAA
>JAWWMK010009670.1:0-25377 GCA_035047105.1 Galeopsomyia nigrocyanea
AAAAACTAATTCCGAAGCGCGAAATATCAAAAACAAAAAAATTGTAGCGAAAAAACGGAAAATTTGAAGAAAAAAAAAGCGAAAACAAAGCTTCCTCTCCAAGGAAGCAATATTCGTGTTTTCAGTTTTTTCATTTTTATGGTAAAATGTCGGCGATTACAAATTAAAAATTATTTTGTTCTTTCGATACTATTGCTTAAGTATTATTTCCGCCAAGAAAATGTAAAAAAAAACGCAATTTTGATTTTAGCAACAAAAAATTGTTGCAAAAATTTTTTGCACGAAAATGTCATAGAATACACTTATACTTATGCTAAAAAATAGCAATAGATGTTGCACAAACGAAGAAAGCGTTTGAAAAAAATGCTGTCATGATCGTATTCGAATACGATCCCGGGGACAAAATCCGCTTCTGCGACGTCGCTGCGACGCCGTAGAAATTTCTCACTGAGGTTGGAAAAGTAGGAGCGCGACGCCGCAGCGACGCCGCAGAAACTTTTGGTTCCGACTAGGATAGTATTTTTGTTGACTTTTTTAAAACACTTGTAGATTTAATAACGGTGTAGTATAGGAATTAGAAGTTGAATGTAACGCATATTAACTCCTTTAAACCCACTATTCACAGTTCATCTACATAATAAGTGCCATAAGACATATCATTTAAAATGCCCAAGGCTGCGAACTCTAAATGGTACATACAGACAGAATAAAAAAAAAATTGAATCTAATGACACTTTGTATTATTGCCGTGCCATCAATACTACCCACGTTATACATAATGTACACATGTCATATATACACGCGCGCACATGAGCAGCCGACAGAATACCCGAAACTATAGCAAATTGATGATACCACACTATAGTCTGTACTATATAGTTTCAGTAGTGTTTATGTTCACATGCAGCTGCAGCTATGTATCTATATCTATATATTTATAGGCGCCGTGTTGCCGGCTGTGCGTTTGCGTTGCTGCATGGTAGCGTCTGACGCCGACGCGTCTCTTTTGAGAATATCCTACAGTCGCTGCTGTACGCTTCACTAAGCTGTACGTCCGAATTTCAAAAGCATTCATATTGAAGATTGTTGAAGATCGAGGACAGTGCAAATTTTTCTTTTGATGTGTGTGCATTTTTCGCATATCGTACTACTACTTAGTCAATGGAATTTACTAACAGGTGGTTTTAATGCAGTGCACAACTTTAAAACTGGGCGTGCTCTAAATACGTTATAGAACAATATTGACGTCGCACCCAGATCTATTTTGGCAAAGAGGCGTATTTGACAACAATCATGTCGAGTGACGAAGATATTGATAAATATGGTAAATTCAATTGTTCGATTTTATTTTATTTCTATCAACGAACTGCATTTCTGCGCACTTGCTCCGTTTTGTAACTACGTTATGTAAGGTTATTTCGAATCTATAAATATCTGTTATTTGTTTATCGAGATTGAGTGCACATAGTGCAAATTAAAAATAGCAAAGCGTTTTATACTTTGTATAAGTGGTCAAACTCTCTGTTCAATAATTGTTTATATGAGCTTATACTTTTATGTCTATTATGTTAAAGTCTCCTAAATATAATTAGTTTTATTTGTATGAATATAAATTAATATTGTATTTGTTCTAACAGGTACAAAGATTCAATATGATCCGCTATGGAAAGGACCAATGCAAAATATCAGATCTCCTACCGATAGAATTTGGTTGATTGTTTTTGTCATCTACTTAATCATCTATATTGGAGCTGCCATTTTTGGTATTTATTGTTAATTCAATTCAAAAAATCAAAGTTAGTTTTCTTATTAATTAATGATACTAATTCGACTTTGAATTTTTATTTTAGGAATCTGTGCTGGTGATATGAGAAAATTAGCTTATCCATCAGAAAGTGGTGGTAGAGTCTGTGGGGTTGATAAAGGAGTAGTAGACAAGCCGTATCTAATGTATTTGGATTTGAGAAGATGCATGCCAACGAATGAAACTGACCTTCTTGAACCCTGCAAATCTTCCAGTGTCTGTGTATCACAATGTCCAACTGAAAATTTTATGTTCAATAAAGCTGAACCAGTAAATGTGATTAAAAATAAATTGATTTGCACAGCTGATGTCAATCTCACATCTATTACAACAGTTCAAGAGATTGATATTTTAATTTCTAACAATAAATGTGCCAAATGGTATTTGAAAAGTAGGCATGTATTAAAGCACTGCATAGCTTCAGAGACATGGAAAGGACATGAAAAAGAAACTATCACAGAAGAAGAGTTGAAAAAGATTAATATTGCCATTGAAGCTGGAAAGTCATTTATAAAGAAAACCATCAGTATCGGCAAACTGGCTTTGTAAGTAAACAAAATTCAAGTATTAAATTTAGCATTTTTACTGATAATTGATTTTATGTAACCAATAATTCATATTTTCTAGGCGCCCAACTTTACTGGCTATTTTATTGGCTGGCATTCTCACAACGATATATGTGGTTCTATTAAGATGGATTGCTCTGCCAATGATTTATGGCGCAATAGGCATGTTCATTGCTCTTATAGGAGTCATAATTTATTTTATGACAGTTCAATATATCAAAACTAATGATAAAGGACTATTATTTGGTCTTGTTATCTGTGTGATATTCCTAATTATTACTATAATAGCTGTCATCTATTTTCGCAAAAAGATCTATTTAGCATGTCTGCTGGTCAAAGAATCTAGCAAGTAAGTATTCAACAAATGCTGGTATGCATATAAACTGTTGTATACTTATTTTGATGAATATTTTCATTTTTACAGAGCTGTCATGCATTTATCAGCCACGCTAGCCTTTCCAATTATTCCATGCATACTTTACATTGCTGTAGTAATATTTACTGCTGCGTTTGCTCTGAGTCTTCTAACAATTACAGTTCCTAACTATACTATTGAAAAACTAGATGGCGGAGATATTGATGGTTGCAGGTGCAAAGAACCAATAGCAAATATATTCAATGGACAAATATGTAAACCTGCTGATTTCAATAAGGAATGCAGTCTACCAAATGGACAACCTTGTAAATTTATAACTTGCCGATTAGACGGTGGAACAAGTCCGGGTTATGTGAACTTCTTACATTTTATCAATCTCCTTGGCTTCTACTGGCTCATATTTTTCATTAGTGGATTTGAATTTATGGTACTTGGTGGCACTTTTGCAACATGGTATTGGGCTTTCCAAAAACATAACGTTAGTAATGGCGCTTTAGTTGCAAGTTTAACTAGAACTACGAGGTAAATTTATACTTAATTTTACCTTACTTTTGACATAATCTATAAAAGCTAATTAATATTTTAAAATCATAGATACCATTTGGGTACAATAGCTATTGGGTCACTCATATTAGCAATTGCTAAAATCATACGTATGTTACTGCAATCACTACAAGATAAATTGAGAGAAAGCAACCACCAAGCAGCAGAAGTGCTTGTCTGCATCTGCAAAGGTCTTTTTGACTTATTGGAGTCATTTTTAACATTTTTGAACTACAATGCCTACATCATGTGTGCCGTCCACGGTAAAAGCTTCTGTCAATCTGCAAAAAATGCTTTCAATTTGCTGATGAGGAATATTGTGAAAGTATTCGTCGTGGATACGGTAATTAAAAATATAAATAATGTTAATTCACGTATGTATCATTACTTCATTTTCTTATTTGATATTTTAGATTGCAGATTGGCTATTTTTCATGGCTAAAATACTCATCACTATCATAATTACCGGGGGCACGTTGTTATATCTCAAATATTCTTTACCATGGGCAGAAAACGACGACTCTGGTCCATACGCTGCAATCGTAGTAGTGCTAACTATTATCGGTACCCTTATAATCTCTAGTGTCTTCTTCAACGTACAAAGTATCGCAGTCCAAACTATTTTCTTATGCTTTATCGAAGATACCGAACGAAATGACGGATCTGATGAGAGGCCTTATTATATGAATAGAAAGCTTGAAAAACTGCTACAGCAGTAATCAAAACAGTTCAAAGTCTTCACATCCTCTCAACTTTATCATTAATCAATTGAAAGCTGTATCCATTATCAGCATGCTTTTTCTCGTTTTCCTTTATAAATTGAATAGTATTTCCCTTTTGATGCGTCGTCAGCTTAAATATTTCTTATTGCAAATTATACACTGCATTAATATTGTGATACATTTACAAATCGACTAAAATCTATTTTTATATTATAGTTAGCTATAATTTTTTTAATACATTTTATATTTATACACTTAATATATTTATATAGCATGCTGATTGATATTTTTATGAAATACTTTAATTTAGCAGTCAATTATATTTATAACTATTGGTACATACATATACTCGTATATTTTATAAATATATTACCAATCGTTCAAAGCTTATAAATGTTCAAAGATCTGTACAATCAATATATGAAATGTTTTACGCAGAATATATGAAAGTTTCTTGCTCCACATAAAGGGCGTGTTTAATATCACACACACACAAACACACACACACACACACACACACACACACACACACCTACATACATATATATATATATATATGATGCATTATAAATAAATATTATAATGTACTCAAATGAGTATTTGGTATTTCAAAACCTTGTGGAAATCCTTCCAATAAAAAAAAAACGATACATAAAAATTCTCTAGCATTTTAATTTCATTCCTATAAACATTTTGGAAAATTGACCGTGAATTTGTAATTATGCGCAAACACAGTTTGCACATTTAATTTTATCGCATAGCCGTGAAAAAATGCTGATAATTCAAATCACGTCGCAGAGATAAATAAATATATGCATATAACATCTATTCATAGATCTGACTCAACTGACTTCACGCGTGGATTGCAAATCAAACATTTAAATGATAAATTCAATCTCAAACCTATTAAAATTTTAAATCGAACATCCGAAATTTGACATTAATTAAAGTCGGCTTGAGGATTCTGTACTATGTAATAGATAATATAGTGATATAAATATATTTTGAAAGACGTTATAATAATCGCTAAATTTTTTTTTGGTACTCATACTGATTTTTATTTATAACTTAATTAATGCTGTTGGAAATTAGGAAAATCTATTAACAAAGTTTAAAAATCAAAAGTGAATTTAGAGAAGCGGCTTCCTCTTGCGCCTGTATCTTTGCTGATAGTTATATACAACAAAATATTGCACCTGAACAAGATTCATGAGCAAAAATTCCGTTAAATCAGGAATAACGATTTGATGTTTCAGAGAGCGGTGATTACTAAATAAACTATATTATACTGTTGTGAAACCAGATGGCAAGTCTTTATAGTTGGATGATACAAAAGAACAAATGAATCATAAAAATATTGGTTGCGCTTTTGATATGTAAAAGCCGTAAATATTTAAAGTATCAATAAACGTGAAGTTCTTTGGTATTGTAAAAGATAAAATTTCCCTTATTAGGGGTTGGTGGCATCTTTCTTTTACAATTCCTCGTAGCCACTTATGCATTTCACACCTCACTTCACATCGCAAAAAAAAATCATAATATTTATCGCAAAAAGACAAAAGTGCAACGAATAATTTTTTTTTACGTGTTTACATTTCACATGTGTTTAAATCGATAATAAAATTAAATAACAGCAATTTGACGTTAATTTGGATTACGGGCACTGTAAAAAATAATACCTGTTTTAGCATGATTGACGACGCAGCCAGTTTGATTTTGGACAAGCAGCTTTGTTAACGGTATCATGGCAAGTAACGAAGAAGATAGATTTGGTAAACTCACATTTATTTTATTTATCTACAAAAACAAGCAATGCTTTTTGAACGAAGTTGCTCAAATTTACAGCTGCATTTTATAAGTTTGTAGAATAAAACATTTTATTACTTTTTGTGAAATTGACTGATTTCTCTGTGTAGCAATTGTTTGTTTGAAATATTTACATTTATGGTACCTTCAATGTCAAACATAAATATTATTTCGAAAGAACATATACGTAGCATTAACATTAATAGCTTGAAAGTTCTTTTTTAATTTGTTCAAACAGGCACAAAGTTCGATTACGATCCACAATGGAAAGGTCCAATGGAAATCAACAGAACCACCACCGATCGAAATTGGTTGATTGTTTTCATTATCTACTTCGTCATTTATTTTGCATGTGCGGTGTATGGTAATTACTGTTAAATTAAAAATAAAAAAATCCAATCCATTTCTACATGTATCCAACCTTAACAATTCGTTTTGATTTGTTATTTTAGCTTTTCTCGCTGGTGATCTTAAAAAATTAGACTCTCATCTAGGTGATGGCGGTAAATTGTGTGGTCTCGATCCTGTCGTCATGGATAAGCCCTACGTTATGCACCTGAATTTGAGAAAGGGCGCACTATCGGATTATTCACCAAGAATCTGCGTATCGCAATGTCCAACTGAAAATTTCGTATTCGACAAAAGTCAATCGGTCGACGAGATAAAGAAGAAATTAATTTGCACGGCCGATGTCAATGTCACGTCTATTGCGTCAATCGACGAAATCGAATTGTTAATAGCCGACGATAAATGTGCGAGGTGGTATTTGAAAAGCAAACCCATATTCGACAACTGCATAGCTTACGAATCGTGGAAAGGTCATGAAATTGAAACAATGTCAGATATCGAGTTGTATAACGACAAGAGCCGAATACTTGATGGGAGATGTTATTTGAAGAAACTGTACAGAATCAGCCAATGGGTTTGGTAAATTAAAAAAATAAAGAATACCAACAATTATATTTTATATTTCTTCGGAAAATTCGGAATTTTACATCCAATAGCTAATATTTTTTTTCAGGAAACCATCATTAGTGACTCTCTTCTTCAGTGCCGTTCTCACACTGCTATTCGTGCTTATTTTGAGATATTGCGCCGAGCCATTTTTCTACATCTCGATCTTCTTGTTCGTCGCTTTGTTATCAGTCGCGATCTATTACTTGATGCATCAGTATGCAAAAGCACACGACCCAGAAATGGAAAGAGTGATATTAATTATCCTTATTGTCTGTGTGGTAATTGTAATTTTTATCGTAGTATCAGTCCTCTGTACTCACAAAAAAATCCATTTGGCGTGTTTGCTAATCGAAGAATCCACCAAGTAATATATTCATCTGAGATCTCTGAAAATTCCCATTTCGATAAACTATATCAACGATCGTTTTCACTCGATACAGGGCAGTGCTACATTTACCAGCAACGCTAGCTTATCCATGGCTCTCGAGCATACTCGAAATTGCAATTTTAACCTTTTCGATCGTGTACCTTCTGTGCCTCTTGACAATAACAGTGCCAATCTATACTGTTGAAAATTGGAAACCCGCCTCTGGATATAATGGTGCCTCTAACTATTATAATTATGGTTGTTATTGCAATGGTAATTACTATGAACCTGGGGACACGTGTAATCCCGACGAGTTCAACAAGCAGTGTACTGGAACGGGACAAGATTGCCAATGGAAACGTTGCGAATTGGAGGGCGAGAGAATACCGGTTTACTTGTACGTCATACATTTCATCAACGTCTTTGGCTTGTATTGGCTCGTGTCCTTCATAAATGGCTTGGAATTCATGACTCTCGGCGGTACATTTGCAACCTGGTACTGGACTATGGAAAAAAGTGTCGTTGGAAATTACGCTCTGATTCGAAGTTTCGGCAGAGCTGTCAAGTAAAGTTCGAATTATATCATGTTTTATAAAAAAAAATATTAATATAATTATCGATATTCGCAAAATTATAGATACCATCTGGGAACAATAGTCCTTGGCTCGCTCATATTGACAATTGCCGAATGCGTAACTGCGGCGTTTCAGCAAGGAGCACAACATCAAGGAGGAAATGCAACGGGGCAATTTTACATGGGAATGATGTACTATCAGAGTAATATGATTGAAAGAGTCATGGAATTTTTGAGCAAAAATGCCTACATCATGTGCGCTGTACACGGCAAGAATTTTTTTCAATCTTGCAAAAGTGCATTCAATTTGGTAATGAGGAATTTCACGAAAGTCATCGTCGTCCATACGGTATGTTGAAATGTTATTACTGGAATAAATTTACGTGAATTGTTGCTTGCCTAATTTCTGAATTCAATAATCTCAGGTTGCGGATACGCTGTTCATGGTGGTTGGACTACTCGTTGTCACCATATGTATTGGGGGCCTAGTGGTATATTTCAATCATACTCTACTAGGCGGTTCTGATGACGAGCATTGGATATTTTGGGTTTCGATAATAGTGAGTTTCATTGGCGTAGCGATGATCTCTAACGCCTTTCTCGAGGTAATAAGTAACGCAGTTCATACTATTTTCTTGTGCTTCATTGAGGATACCGAACGTAATGATGGTTCTGCCTCGAGGCCTTATTACATGAATAGCAAGCTTGAAAAATTGTTGCAGAGGTAGTCAAAATTTTTCGAAGTCTTGGATTTTCTTTGACTTGAACGTAATTTAATTCACAGCTGTGTTCATTATTTCTAATAATGTTATGTGCTTTGATGGGCTTTATCACAAATTTTTCAGTGCGTTATTACTGTGATAAATTGAAAAATGAAATAAAATCATTCTATTTTTATAAAATTTCCGTCTTTAATGCATGGTTAATGCAAATGCAAACATCAATTCATGGTTCAACTTGAAGTTTAACCATTTTTCAATAGTTTTATTGTAGAAAAGTCAGTCACAAAAATTATACGTAGGGATTTAAATAAAAATTCTGTTATTCGGCTTGTATTCACGATTTTATTCAAAAATCTCGGAACATTTAAAAATATACATACACATGATACAATTTCTAAACTTTATATACACCAATGCAAATCATAATTTGCAAAGTATAGTTTAAATTTCATACAAATTTTAAGTACATTGTACTATATGGATAATCCAATAAGAAGCTGCATATACGTATTTTTCATCGTTTTCGTTTTAAACTTTTCAAAATTTTGAAAGACTTTATAGTTACCGTTATATTATTTTTTTTTCATTACAGTGATTTTTATTATTTATAACTCAAGTTAACTAATACTTGATAATAATAACTTATAAGTTAATTCATCTTGAGAAAATAAAAAGACAACAAATGTAGTTACAAGAATGGAAAATCGAAAGTGAAATCAAAGTATTTTTTAGACAAATTAACTTTTCAAACGCAAGTATTACTTTATTTCATGTGGAAACCTTTACATTATTGAAATTTAGATAAATAAATAGAAACTCTTGTTGATTAACGGCAATACTTGGTTAATTGATTGGTTATTATTTTATCAGTCTTCTGTTTTTCTATTTAATTTCTGACTTGATCGTTTTAATTTTAATGTATAAATATTTCAATTCATCTATCTACACACACAGTTTTAATAGCTCTTGTATTTTACGTTGATCGAAATGATACGCTCTATCTTTAAAAAATAAAGTAAAAAAAATCGTTAACGTGATTTTAACCATTTCAGAAAAAAGTCAAACTATTTTTTCCTTTTTTGTTATCACATTATCAAAACCGCGCAGCAGTTATATTTATTTCGTGAAATTTCATTGGTATGTCATGTTGAAATATTATAAATAATGAATGATTTACAAAAAAATAAATAAAAAGAAAATTTTGATTTGAAATCAGTAAAACAAACTTATACGTATACTTTCGAAATTAAAACAAGTTTTCTACCCACAAGACTATCACATAATGCCTCAACTGTTATTCTCATATTCGAACATGCAACTATCGTATATTCCTGCTCTACGAGTTTGTGTGTCTTATTATATGACAATCTTTGTGCGTTGATTTTATAATCTCACTAAACCATCTCACTAAACTCTAAACATTTTTATATAAGTATTATTTGCAGCTATTATAACTGTATTTTGTACAATAATCGTGTAATTTTTCTTCGATTGCAATGCTGTATATGCATAATATAATTTTGTGTCTAGAAACTCGCCTGAAATCTTTTATGAATTTTTTCATTTTACAACGTACAACAATATCTGGCAAATTTCCATCGCAAGCATCGCGTTAAGTACTTTGATGGAATAACCACGTATTTTATGTTTGAAAAAAAAAACTATACCCTCCTTGCGTAAAATGCATTCAAAAAATAAGTGTTATGAAATGTTCAACAAAATTCTATTCATCATTTTCATGGATTACTATTTTGTTATGAAAAATAACTAGTTAAATATGAATTTGAAAAAAACGTAAAAATATCAACTATAAGAGTTAAATCAACAAATTACTTCAAATTAATAATTAAAACAATTTTCTACGTAAGGCATTGACTAAATACCCTCAAGTCCTCCAATATATCGGACGTATTTGTTTTCCTCCAACACCGAGCTATAATCCAAGTACAAACTTGTCGATTCGCTGAAACTACGACAGAAAATACTTTCGGTATCATATAAAATACTTCCTACGCCGTCGTCTACGTGCATCAGTTGTCACGTTATCATATAAAAAAAATACGAAAACAGAAAAATAATCTTTCACCAACATTGCGCTGCGGGGAACATCGTACCATTCGAACTTTCAATCATTCACAATGCGTTTCTGAACGTTATCCGAACAAAAAGATTGAAAATTCAACAGTTTTTTTTCCAGTCCTTCTCGCGATCATCGTAAATATTCCAAATCAATGTGTACACATCGTGTGACGCCTAAAATGGTCCTTACAAATATATCTAAAACACCGCTAATAAAATACAAACAGCCATCGGGAAAAATTGGATAGACAGAGTTGACGGAGACAATAGCAGCCGAGCTGCAGAAGAAGAAAAAGAAAAAAAAAAACGAAAACACCGACGACGAGCAATTAGACGTCGATGCCGAGTAGCTCGCGGCTGTCGACCCGTGAAAGTCGACGGCGCAGGCTGCGCCGGCGAAACTCCTTCCATCAGACGGACGCGCGTTTCACGCGCAAACTCGTGGTGATCGACGGTGGCCTGTAGCCTTGATAACCCGATGAGTCCAGCAGCTCGGTATTCGTCGCTCCGAGACACGTGCACGAACACACGGACACGCAATCCTCGTTGTCGTTCGCGCAGATGTTGTGACCCGCTAGGAGTTTGCCGTTTACCGCCACTACTTCGCCGTCCAAGGTCAGCACGTGGTGAGAGGCTGATTGTAACTCGTCGTCGCGACGGACTTCTTCTGCTGCTTGCCTGTAGAAAAGAGATTTGATTTTTTTAATTTGGATAACATTTCATCGTAACGCTCCTTAACGAAACGCTGATATCTTGTTTATGTTTTAATGAAAAATCAATACTTTCGTTTAAGGCATTGACATGAAAATTCAGCGCATTTGACAGGATGATATAGTCAATAAAAATGTGCGCGCTTATATAAAAAACAAGTCATGCCTGACCAAATTCGCTTAATACTACTGATAAAGAAATACGCATAGCATATCTTATACTACTTAGAGCTATTATGCGCTAATAATTGTGTAAATACTTCATTTTAATACTTCCAAAGTTGTAAAGAGTTTTTTTAAATTTAAATTTGTACTCACATTGTCATGAATCGAAGTACCAACAAGTTAATGCTGGCGGCGACTACAGCCAAACCGAATAGAATGAACACCAAGCTCAGAGCCACGTATCCTGGTTTATTTGACAAAGCTTGATCGTTCTACAAAAAGAAAACAAATGGATTTATTATCATACAATTAGAAAAAAAAAAGAATAGTGATATATCCACGAACATAAACGTCGAGCTACGGAATAGCAAGTAAATTACAATAGCCATAAAAGCTCGTTTCCCGCGGCTTGCCAATGCAAAAAAAAAGGAAGAAAAGAAAAAAAGCGGAAAACGAAATGAAATGGAAAACCTACCTGTAGAGCGACGTAATCGCCGAAGCCAATAGTCGTGAGAGTAACGAAGCAGTAATAAAAACTGTCAAAGTAGCTCCAGCCCTCGTAACGCGAAAATACAGCGGCCCCGGTGGTAATTATGACGCTCGACAATAGGCCGGTTGCCAACATCAGGTTCATCTCCGTTGCCTCGGTCTTTTGGCACTTGAGGTAGATCTTGGCCTGGCGTATCACCACCGAGGCGAACTTGTTGAGACGTTCACCGATACTTTGGAACATCACTAGGCCTAACGGAATTCCGACCATTGCGTAACCCATGCAGAAAGCTTTGCCACCGACTGTCACTGGTGTCGAATGACCATATCCTGTATGATATTAAATATTTTTAATTGTTATTGTTTATTCGTTTTTTATGGAAGATATTGTTTGATTTCGTGTCAGTGTTTGTACACATAATTGATTCGTGTTATAATTTTTACTTAAAATTTTTTAAGCATCGTCGAATTTTCACAATGCAACACTCGAAACTCGAGAGGATGTATTTACAGGCGACAAAGACGCGGAAATTTTCTGTTGACCCAGTCGGCTACGATCCCAAAATTACACGGAACTGACGCGGGTCACGCGGTCGAATCAATATATGATGAATGTGCTGCGTTTCGATGATGTAACGCCGCTTGCTTTTCTTTTATTTTTCATTTTTACGACGTGTAACTCACCTATCATCGCTAAAACTACTGTCGCAAAATAAAAAGCTCCGGCGAATTTCCATTGCGGGCCAGCCTTGTGTGGTTTGTTTTCGATAATTACGATTTCCAGCATCCGGTAATCTTCCACTGAGATATTGTACTTTCTCATCATGTTGCGACGTACCTCTGCAAAAAAAAAAATGATTTGAATTGTTGATTGATATATTTCGTAAAATATTGATGAATAGATTATTGTTAGTCATATTTAGTGTCGAATTATTTTTTATGAGCTTTAGTTCTTTGTTGAAATAAAAATTAATTCGATTGACGTATATTTCGTGCGTTATTATTAAATGGAATTTATATGTATGATTTCTTTTTAAATTTATTAACCACCGACGTTAGCATGATCGAAACCTATAAAATTCCACGCAAAGTGTCTATCCTCGATGAAAAAAAAATAATAAACGTTCCAAACAACCGCCTCGACGTGACAAGAATAGCACGTTATCATGAATAACCCACAACCCACACCGAAGAAAGTGAAAAAAAAAATTTTTTTTTTTTACCAGACAGAAATTCCCAGCGTCTCCTCTCGGTGTCGGACTCGAGGGCATCGAAGACAGCAGCCCCGATAAGCAGATAAGTAAACGTGCACACGACTAGCGACAGTGTCCTGACATTTTGTTTCTTCATGTTTTTATTTTTCCGGTCTGTACACCTGCGGATGAGAGCCTACGAACACTGCGTGCGTGTATATGAAAAAGGCAAACGAAACGCACGGCCACTAAATCGACAGATATACGTATACACGCTGCGATGATATAGTCACAGATGGTAGCCAAGTAGAAAAAGAGAAGAAGAAGAAGAAGTTGTAGTAGTAGTCGTCGGGACGCTGCGCCGCGTGCCAAGAAACTCGACGTTATAAATAATGGAGTCGCTGGCTACGGCGACGAGCAACATCGCCATAACCTCGACGACAACGACGACGAAGACGACGAGAGCACACACAACAAGCGCGTCTCGATCGTCCTGGACTTCTCGTGATAACACGCGAACCTTCTTTTTTTTTCTCTTTTTTTTTTTTGTGTGTATCAGACAGCGCCCACAACAACACGCAACTTTCTCTCGTCCACAGCAGCAGCAGCAGTAGCAGTGGCAGCGAGCATCGTGAAATTATTGATCGGATCTTGCGCGGTGGCAAAGTCGCAGCCTCTCCAAGCGGCTAAAGAGAGAGGGTTGTCACAGACACGAGGGATGCTGCGCGCGAGGGTGGGTAAAGTAGAGAGCTTTCGATAACGCAGAGATCTCTGCTCTCGACTTTCTTTTTTTTCTCTCTCTCGTCTCGTATGGGGCATTCGGATTATTTTGAATAATCATTGAAATTAATTTTCATTGACTAGAAACGGTTTGTCTGCAAGAGCTTTTGCCATTGACACGTGAAATTTACAAAAATTTTCCGATGAGTTTCATATTTACGACAGTTGTCAATTAATTTACCACGCAGATTCCAGCCATCATTCACCCAGCCCACAATCGTATTGAGATTGGCAGAGAATACTACTCTGCATTATGCATACATTTTCATGAAACATCCATTAACGAATAGAATTACACTTTTGTGCTTTACGGAACTTCAACGGCGCGTGTTTCAAACATTCATCTTCGTACTTTATTCAAGCCAAACTTGGCTCATTTCGCATTCGGTCGGTTCAGTTTCTTCTTTAAAAAAAAATATGGCTCTAACTAACGTTAAAAGCCGTGTATTTTAAAAAGTCACGTAGATCATTTCAGCCATTAAGAAAGAAAAAAAAAAGAAACCCAATAAATATTCAACCACGTCTGAATTTATTTTTCATTCGAAATAACATAAACATTATTTTATTCGCTCCGACAAATCGCGATGTCGAATTACAACTCGCATAAATTTGTCCACGCGAAGCTATGCATAATTTTTTTTTTTTTTTCGAAAATTTTTGCGCGCTCGCACTTTGCATAAAGGCGCACATGAATATATAAGCTCATGCAAATAAAATGAGCCAGCGAGGGACTATAGCGCGGGAAAGGCGCGCACTGCTATACCGTTTCCAGTATTCCAAGTCGATTTGATTTGCTGTGCAAATGCTCTCGTCTCACTATATCTCTCGAGATGTGTATACCATATATATCCCGATACATAAATATATATTGATACGCAAGTAAATCGTGTAGTAGCTTTTTTTTTGCCTGAAGCAGTTGAGATTTTTTCTATATAAATCTGTATATCGATGCTGCACGTTGCTTACGTAAACATTTTCCGCACGTAAAATACGGATTCAATCGCCGTTGCGAGGCAGCTGCAAATTACTTGCTAGCGTAGCACACGTTTGGGCCATAAATATTAAAAAAAAAAGAATGGAAAGGAAGAAACAGAAGCTGTTATAAAGTCCGTGGACTAGCAGTTTTTTTTGGCTAGCGATTTTACAAATGCAAGAGAGAGAGAGAGAGAGAGAGAGAGAGAGAGAGAGAGATCCACTTTATGAAAGCCCACGCATACGAAATCTCTCTTCCCGAGGAATATTTCACACAGCTGGTGGTGCTCTCTCGAGTGTATCTGCGATATGGAGCTGCGAGTCGATTTTCGCGTTGAATGGATATAACGGCTGATTTTCGCATTGGGTTATTTGGGGAGATTCCAAATTGCCGGCAACAAAAAAAGTTGACTGAACATGGTGCCGGCATTACTGGTACTGATTTTTGGATAATGAGTTTCTTGTTTGATTCGGACCATTTACGAAATTACATTTTGAAAAGATGTTTTTTATTTATTATATACATGGTTTGATCTAATAAAATTGAAAATTCTTCGTGACATCAACAAAGTTTCGGAATAAAAAATTCAAGAACGTATATCACTGCGAGGGTAAAAATACGCTGCAGTATAACGTCGTTCAAAATGCCACTACAATAGTCGACTTTACCGTGTAAAATGAAAAATCTCGAATTGAATTTTTCAAATGCAAATTCCTCTCGATATTACAGAATTCCTCGCGAGTGCGAAATTCAATCGAAGCGAAAAAGAAGAAAGAGAATATTTTCATTAATTGAAGCAATAACGCAGCTGTCTCGAAGTACTAGACGACGACAAACAAAAGGTCGAGGCGAAATTAAAGAAACGACGACACGGAAGACCGATCAAAGTAACTTTTCTATTTTGCAAGCACAATAGCAAAGGCAGCTCCCGACGCGTCCACTTCTCTCGCTATTCTCCGAAGCACGCGTATAGGTATATATGCAACCGTAGAAAGAGAAAGGAGAGAGAAAGGAAGAGGCGAGGGACGAATCACTATAGTGGAGAATCGCGAGCGCGGTTTGAATAAAACGGCAATTTGCACGGGACTGAAGCTATATGCCGGCTTTTATCCGGCGAAATCGTAAAAGACGCCGCACGTGCGGAAAAAAGGGACGAATCTCTTCTTTCTTTCTTTACCCGAGACAAAAATCTCACTTGGAAAGCTGCGTTTAATTGGAGAAACGAATGACAGCTCGTTGAATTTTTCTTATATATACTGCTACCGCGCTAACAATTTTATCTACTTTTTCACTCGTTCTTTTTTTTTAACTTTAGTATGACAAGTCATTCAAATTTACTACTACTGCGCGCGGGAGTTCTTTTTTTTTTCTGTGGGCAAATCCAATTACAACAGATTAAAATCTTTGATTACTATACCTTTTTTTTACGAGATGAAAAATTTTACGCTCGTTGCTTTCTTTTGCTATGCCATGGCGATGTCAATTTATTCTTTTCTATATTTCGTTCGCGTTTGAATTTAATCGCGTGTATTTTTCATTAAATACGTAATTCTAGTTTTCTCGAAGACAACAAAAAAAAATGGCTTTTGTTGCTTTATCGTTATCGTAAAAATTGTATTCGATACAGCTTTCATAAATCTTTTTCTTTATAACTTTTGGGTGGCTCTTATACATATTTTTGTTTTTTTAATTACGTTTTCCTTGCATTTACATAAAACTTAAATAAATTTAGTCAAAATTAAATTTGCATAAATTATTTTGAAACAAGCAACGTGCAGCTAATTCTGCGAGCGCAGAGATAATGAAATGGTCACGTATGCATATTCGAGGGTGTATACGAGCAAATTTACTTTATGAAAGTGTGTGTTTATTCTGTAAAAGTACTTTTTTGGAACTTTTATTCGAGTGTCACGAAATCATTTCGAAGAATCTGGGTTAACAATGTCAAAAAAAACCATCTCAAACAACCGCAACATAACAATTTCAGAAACGTCTAGGTCCTCTGCTCAAAATTCACCCAAAATTTACATAATAAAATTCTACAGACGCATTTGGGTGAAAATTGTATTCGGTGCGCCGCGCGATACACTCAAAAAAAAAAAATTCCTGTCTTTCTTTTCCGCAATGTGGTCGCATCGCTAGACGGATCGATGCCAACGATTACGGTTATTTCGAGTGTTGGAATTTTCAAATAAAAAAAAACAGAAAGAGATAGACTGCGTTTCGCTCGACAATGTCCGAAAGAGGATGTATTTTTTAAGCCAAAAGAGAGAACTAAAACGAGTGAGCGGCTGGCTACGCGATGAGCCGTCAACTGCCGTAAAAAGAAAAAAATGCCGAGAGTGCACTCGCCCAGAGGGACTATAACGACGCGGGTGTGAATTTTTATGGGCGCGCGCAACCGAGCCACAATCAATATTATACTACACCGAGATAGTGCAACGGAAAAAATAGACGAATGCGAGAATGTTGTTTAATATCTCGAATCTATATTATGTGCACGGCATTGTTTTCGATACGAAATAAAAGATTGATTGAGTTTTGAACTTTTATACGTTTTCTCTTTTTAACTGTATCCTTCGACGAGCGAACGCTGCTCAACGACCGATAAAGGATGTAAACTTCAGGACATATACTCTTTAAAAAATATCGTTTTATTGATCACCGCGTCCCGTAACTTTTTTTTTTTACTTGTGTAATTTGCCGTGAAATTTTTACGCTCGTATACGGCCGTGCGGTACAATATTTTTTCCTTTTCGAAATTTGTAAATCACATTTTACAGTCAACTGTGAATGCTAACTATACGCATTTTTACGATCAAAATCGCGTAAACAGCCGTGCCAATAAAAAAAAACGAAGTGCCCGCTGAAACGTACGTAAAATCGCGAATTCAATATCCAGAACCCAATGAAAATCGTTCGCCATATCCTTGGCGCTAAAGTAATCATAACAAGCGTAGCCATCGCAGTCATAATAATCAACATTGTCGCTACTTAAAGAACAAACAAACCCAAAGTTCTTTCAAAGTGTTCTCTTCTCGATATAACCTTGCGACATCGCGTACACTTAGAAGAGAAGAAAAAAATCCGCATATCCATCTCTCGGACATCGTCGCGTACGAAATGAAAATTACAACTCGAGGGTCACGTTCGAAAGAAAAAAGAGAAGCGGAAAACCATCTAGTGTTCTTCGAAGGTTTCTTCCCACTTTTTTTTTCGTCTTTCACGGAAGTAAAAAAAGAAAAAAAAGGGGAGAGACGCGGCGATTTTACGAGATAGCACTAACGCGTCCAGGGACATACCAAAGCGCTGATATACTTCTGGTACAACCTCTCAACTTAATGCCTCTAATTGGCTTTTGGCTTATATATGTGTCCGACAACTTCTGTCCTATCGTGCGGTTTGGTCCTTTCGGCAATTCTCGCGTGAGACGTCGCACTGCCAAACTTCCCGGATAAACTTTTCTCATGTACAATTATTATCCTTACTATTATCGTTATGCGTTATTTAGTATCTCGAGGGTTTTACAATACATACTTTATATTCTGCTTCACCTTATTGAAGTAAATGTTTTGTTGTTGAAAATTTCATAAGCCTTAATGAAAAGAGCTGAATTAACTATAAAAACCTATTTATCACACACGAATCCATTCAACCGAATCAAAAACACATTTATGGTCGTTAGCCAACGTAAAATGATTCAATAACGTGTTTTGTCAACTTCACGCATTAGCATTGTAATAACTCATTTTCAATGTCAAACTCTCTCTCTCTCTCTCTCTCTCTCTCTCTCTCTCTCTCTCTCATCACGCATAAAAAAAGCCATCCCACTTAATCACGTCATTCCTTCATCCATCTACTTGCTATAAAGCCTCAATCAATAATTATACATAGAGTCGCGAAAAAAAGCTCAATCTTTTTTTTCTTTCATCCATCGCGGGTCACGTCGAATAGGCGCCAACGGCGACGGGCGCTTATGAACCTTAATTAAATCCCAACTTAACTATCTATCGTTCGTTTTCAGACACACATTTCGTGCCTATTCTCGGCTATATTCTTTTCTCGACTAAAAATAGATACTCGCGCACATTTATATACACACTCACACACCCCCCGATGGTACGACTGCGTGGGGGGTTTTCGCCTCTGTCGTCGTCGTCGTCGTCTTACGTCGTCGAGAATTAATGCTAATTCACACAGCGGCTCGACTGATATATGTCACGCGTTAACGATGGCGTTTCTCTCACGGTGATGAATTATTCATTCGAGCTTTCAACTGATTTAGTACCTGTATTAGGCGAGTTATTGGAGAAAATTTACTTTCTTTTGCCGAAAGTGTAAATTTTTTTTTGATAATTCAGGAAATGAAATTTCAATCGACGTCTCTGCCATTGTTCTCAATTTGGAAGTACTTATGCCGAAGTTTGGGTAATATCAATTACGCAGATATGGGAATTGACGGGGATCATTTGTACCGTTATAGCGAGACGTATTGCGCAAGATAAAAATCCAATTGGCGAACGGAAACGATATAAACGTAATATTCGGTGAACCCACACACGTGACTCGTTACCGATGTATTATACATACGTCTATAAGCGTAATTTTACTTAAACGTCACGTATACGGAGAACGTCGAAGAAGAATAAAAATATATATATATATATATCCAGACGAATCAAAGCCAAGTTGGTTCGGATACAAAGATCGATAGGGTCGAATAATTAAAAAGGTTGGCTACTACTTTATACATCCAACGGTTAAACTCAAGGACTCGATACATAAATGTATGTTATAGGTGTATCCCCATTTAGGTAAGGATTTTTCGCGATTGATATCTATAAGGAGGAGACGATAAATATCTTCCTTTCTCTCTCTTTCTCTTCTGTGGAAAAAGTTCCATCGAGATTGCCTCGCGAGTGGATTAGACGATCGTATAACTTCTTTGATTAACTCTCTCATATACAGCGTATATTGTGTGGCGTTACGAATCAATCGCTCGGAAAAAATTACACACCTCTTTATCGCGCGCACACTCGATCGTCTTCTTCTCTTTTTCTGTCGACGAGATAAGAGCTTTTAGCGGCTTTTATGGCTGCTCGAGATTTACGACGGTGAAACGAATCTCTCTCTCTCTCTCTCTCTCTCTCTCTCTCTCTCTCTCTCTCTCTCTCTCTCTGATTTTTCGTTCTCGTTGAAAACAGATGGGGTTCTCGATTTCGTGAGAGTGGAGGATACATAAATTGTCGATCTTGCAATTGAATTTTTACGAAGTTTATTAGCTTTTTATTTTTCTTTCCGGTAGAGATTTATCTATACTTGAGTTTGATGTTGGGGTAAAATTGCGGAATAGTTTTTCTGATTATTTCCGGTTTTAGTTATTTTCTTTACGGTATTATAATTTCGGAAGTATCGTGACTAAATTCGAGATATTTTTGCATTACGAAATAGAAGAAAAATGAGACTCTTCAATACCCACCGAAATTATTCAAAGTACACGTAACACGAATGTCCGAACTATACAGTTCAAATGAATACTTAACGATATACTTATTGGTAGTAATTTATCGAAGAGAATACATGAATGGCAGCGCCAAAGATCTTTGAAATAAACATGTAGTGTCGCGTCTTCTCTAATTCAATTTTAAAATTTAATTCCTATTCACCCCGTGGAAAGTTGGCTCTGCCCGGGCGTTCCTTTTCTTTCGAGTGCTCTCCACTATGTTTACCCGTTTCATTCTTTACGAGAACTTGACACCAGCAAGGACTTCTTCGAAACTAAAAATGTTCTGACATTGGAGAGTCGTTTTTCAAGAACGTTTATTATATGTATGTATGATACTTGAAAAACGGATATCGTGAATATTATTTTTGGTGGATTTGGATATCATATATGTTATGCATGTAAATCAGATATCGACATTATTCAACTAGAATAATGAATGGAAAAGATAAATGGGAAAAATAACTAACGTCAACCAAAAGTAAAATAAATAAATAACATTTTTCAGTCAATGATTTTTAGATCATTTATTGAATAGAATAAAGTATATAGCGTACATTCTACTTTTTCAATTGTCTTTACAATGAGACATCTCGCGTTAATTATATTCAATAATTTGTTCACAAATGCGGATAAACGTAACGCAATCGCAAATTATTTCGTTCTATTTCTCATAGAACTTTGTTTTTAACTCTGAGTATTATGAAAAAGTCTTTATTTATTACCGCAAGTAAAGTATCGAGTGGTTTCTTGTTTACGATACATTTCACTTCAATGGTAAGTAATGAAGTTATTCAATGACTTAAGCAGCTACTGTTTTTTTAACAAAGAATCTTTCGTAAGTTTATAAAAATTACTTTGCAATCTTTGCAACAGCGGCAAAAATACATTTTAAGTTCTTTAATTTGGAATTGGTTCAACAATTTTCTGAAAGATTCCGTACTGCAAAATTCACTAAGTAGCAAGTTTCATCCGGTACGAAGTTCTAATACGCTCGAATTAATAGCAGCCCATTAATGTCTTGCAGAAATAAATTTAGGTAATTGAACTCTCGGCTGTTCAATAATGTCCAGACATTGATTTCTTCATGAGTCTCGAAGGAAACTCAATTTTAAGCCAAAAGGAACGCTAGGAAAAAAATCCGTACGCTTTCCAAGCCCAAACGAGCTCATTAAATTTTCACTCAGCGCGAGAGTACGACTTTGAACGTGATTTGCTAACGAATACCTAATGGTTTACGGAAACCTTTTTATCTCTGACCATGAATAATTCGAGACAATTAGTTTTTTCAGTGCGACGATCCAGAAAAAAAGAAAGAAAATATTTGCATACAGCGTGTAAAGGTCAACGACGAAAACTCGACCGTGTAGTTTGGCCTATCGCGTAACTGAAATCAAATATGAAATCTTGCTTGCGCTGGGAGTGTATATAGTACCCGAGAGCAATGCACAACAGCAGGGCACATATGTGCTCTATCTATTAGGAAGTCCAAATGGCCACTCTCGGCATTCCCCGAATGTACTCCATTATCGTCACCTCCTGATTTTCCATTCGGGCTCTCTCGCTTATCTGCACAATGCGCTTCGTGAAATTAACATAGTTGTTGGTACAGAATCTTTCTCAATTCGCGTATAGGTGATTTGATATTTATCGTACAAGTTTTAGTACAATAACGATCTACAATCTATTTTATTAATTAATTGTAATATTAAATTTTTAATTAAGTAATTAATTAATTTCTATCAAAACCTCAAAACTTTAAATATGTACAATTCTCTAAGTCATCCCTCTGTCGACAACTGCCAGAAGTTGATACTATGTATACATTTTGCTTGTAAAAAAATCCATGCAAACAAATTTAATCAAAAAGAAAAGAATTCCACGTTAAATAAAAAAAAAAACAACCTCAGCATATAGAACAAACTCGTGTCGCATGTCACGTCCATCCGCGCGCGCGCGCCTCAGCGTGTGTCGTAGAATAATTTTCACGTTCACCCTATCATTGCGAGCCAGGACAGGCTTGGCGGCGCTATAGCTCCGGTGTATAATTGCAATCAATGGCTAACGTTGCGCTCGCGCGCGGTTGGTCTCTTGTTATTACACTAGAGCTTCGCGCGCAACAACCCTTATATTCGAGCTTGCTACGATATATACAACGCTGGCATACGCTTACTCTGTGGCTTTATTATGTCAACGTCTAATTTGCCTCGGGCCAGATCTACCCTTCTCCTTGCTGTACTTTGAACTTTGAACATTGCGAGGGAGGAAAATCAGCCGAATTGTCGTTTGTACTCTCTACTTCAGCGCGACGACTTGGCTTTTTAAGCTCATCAGACTCTACTCCTATTTCTTTTTTTTTTTTCTTTTGGGTTGGGTGGACTTTGTGTTGCTCGCGTTCTTTTGAGCCCTTTGATATTTAATCTAGTGGAACTCGGCTTTGCTTACTTTGACCTTCCTGTAATTTTCTATCGTGCAACTTTCCGACGCCGAGGTGTTCGGGAAACTACTTTTTACTTGGAATTCTAAAAAATTGTCATTCTGTATTTTGAAAAAAATAAAATAAAAAAAAAATTTCATCTGCATTTTTACGTGAATATAACATTTTTCCACGAAGTACTCAGCGAGCGCGCGTTATATCAATTTGACACTCGGAAATCGCGTAAAAAAATCCATTATATCCCATCCGACATACACAAAAAAAAAATTGAGCTCGTAAAAAAACGCAATACGAAGTGAGATGCTGCAAACAGGTAGGCAAAACGGCCCAAGAGTGTAACGCCTGGGCATTTCTAATTTCCGCCAGGGCGAAAGTGCATTTCCCGAGCGCGTTCGACGTTTCCATTATCAATTACCTTTTCGTCCCATCCTTCGTTTCAGTCCGCCTACCTTACTCGCAGCCAAGCGCGCGCGCACGATTTTACATGCTCGCTATATACGCAACCGTGGCACAGACAGGGCCAATTGAATATAGGATGGATTTAACTCGCTATGAAATTGCGCGATGCTGCTCTCTCCTCGACTCGATTCTGCGCGTCTTTTTCCGTCTGTCTATTAGTGCGCGACTCGTATATTGCGCGTGATAGGTATTTTTTTTTTTTTCGTTGCCTTTTTTCCGTGACGGGTTTGACGTGAGAGGTTTCGTATTTGATTTTTTTTTATTTTTGATCGACTTTAAAATAAAATTTGTGTACTCTTTTTTACCGGAAATGTTGAATGATTTGAAATTGGTTTGGGATGCGAAGCTTTTACTTTGACGTGACAGGATTTAAAATGTATTTCCGTGAAAAGAAATATAATATTTGTATATGTTTCGCGAAAAAAAAAGCTTTATAAAAGATTAAAAATTTTCATAAAACGTTAGTATTGAAATGAAAAAATTAAATTTAATTAGAAAATAATTACAGTCGAAAATTCATACATTAATATAAAAAAGAAAGTTGCAAATCTCCCTCCATAAAAAATAACTCATCAACGAGCAAAACAGCGATAAATCAAGCCTATAAAAACTCGTAACACGGTAATCGTTAAGAAAGAAAACTAAACAAAAAAATCACTTAGAAAAAAACTTTTCCTCGAGCAAAGTACCTAAACTACGGCAAAGTAAAAAGAAAAATCGTAAACTTGCACCGTAGCGCGATTGGTGAAAAGCGCGCTCAGTTCAAGTCAGTGTACAGATTTGCGTCTCGTAATACTCGCGCACCGAGTTCGCGCGTAACTACGGCGATATAAATCAGTCAACCGTGCCCGCGGAACTTCTCATGAAGCGTTTTCGCACGCCGGATTTCCGCGGATCGCATAATCGGATTTGAAATGCGCCACGCCCCGGTTATAATACATGTATCGCTGCAATTCATGCACACGTACGCTTGACTATTCCTCAATGAAACTAGCACACGCGCGCGCGCGCCAAGTCGTTTATTTCCGAACTAAATGCCATATGCTGCGATGCTCTTTCTTTCGCATCGCGACTGTCTGCTTGCGTTTTACTCGCGAAGTTTATTACTGCAGTTGCGCGCGCTGGGTTAGAAGCATGCGTTTTCCGTCTGCTTGTGACAGATTAATTTACATCTATGCTATGAATAAAATTGAGCCGACTTTTAATCTTTTTTTTTATTATTCGTAGATATGACATTTATTTCATCCCGTCGAATCGAGAATTTTTAATGTTATTTTTTTTTTAATTTAAAACACATGAATTGATTATATCTAAATTCATGTCTTACATATGTACTACAACAGTGACGTCAGGCGCGCATGTACTGCCACATACAAACTAACTACACGATACGAAACTAACTCACGTTAGTATGTACTTCTTTTAGCTAATCAGGTCACGAATAAACTGACTTCACTTTACTACTCATCTAGTTTTTTTTATTTTGGCGCAATATGACAAAAATAAAAAAAAAACATAATTTTGAAGTATTTTGAAGACTACGACTATTCTCTATCAATTGCAAATAATATTAAACAAAAATTCCTCTCACGTTTAATAAAATCACGTTAATTACTCCAAAATGCGTATAACGTCAAGTCTGACATCTCTTGAAAACTCAAAAAAGCACTCGCAAGATAAAATCTTGAATTTACGTCAATCAAACGGAAGACAAAGCAAGTAAAAAAAAAGAAAACTAAATTCTTATATCACAAAGTGAACTCCAAATGGAAAAGGCAATATAAAAGCCCGTATAAGAGCTCTCACATCACTGCCAGCACACACGAGCGTAATGTCAAAAGGTGCGCGCACTTTCCTCTCGCCAATGGGTAAACTCCATCATATGTGCCATGTTGGTTGTTTCGCAGCCACAGCGCCTCGTTGTGACCATACGCGCGTGTTAATTATAATTTTCACTGCTCGCCCATTTGCGTCATAGATGCACGTATACAAGCGCAAAATTTCGTCGAAGTCGAAAAGCGACAGCGAAAACGCTTATCTTACGCTTCGTTGGTGTGTCGTGTGTAATATAAAGCAAGTAGGGGAGGGTGGGGCAAAATGGCCCCCTTAACTTTAAACGTAACTGGAGTCGTTCTAAGAGAGATAATCGACT
>JAWWMK010009681.1:0-25358 GCA_035047105.1 Galeopsomyia nigrocyanea
GATGATTTAAATCATTGGAACTTTCATTATTTAACAGTATAAACATAATGTTACCGCGCCGTACTGCTGTAGCAAGCGTACGTTTGAATACCAGCAAGTGGCGGTATTAGGTACATGGCGGTATTAGGTACACGTACCTTATATTAACTTAGCTTAAATGTCACATATTCGTGTATTGGAAATTCAGAGTGTTAGAAAATGTTCGCATCTAAAGTATAAAAAAACTCTTGTAAAACGAATTTCGTATTCGGAGATGATTTAAATCATTGGAACTTTCATTGATTAAAAGTATAAACATAATGTCACCGCGCCTTACCGCTGTAGCAAGCGTACATTTGAAATACCAGTGAGTGGCGGTATCAGGTGCACGTACCTTCTATCAATATCAAAACATTTTTTAAATTTTCTAAGACACGGAGCATATAATAATGTCCAAGTAGTAGTATGTCGATATAGTCAGACAGTTACCTAAACTAGAAATAAGTATGGTAAAATTTTCATATACATTTTACAATTCAACTTTATATTTTCATATACATTTTACAATTCAACTTTATATTTCTTGGTTATCGATCATGCAGACTATTAAATATATTTGTACTAATAACAATTACTTTGAAAAATATTTGAATTGAAATCATTCTATTGTTTCAGACAGTGACATGTAAAATATCGTTCGATGAAGAAAATTGTTCTCACTTGGATCGTAATTTTTTTTAGAGAATAAAATAGGTAACTTGCATTGAAATCGAGTTACGTTTTTGAGTTTCCAAAATCGGAATCAACTACAAACAAGTTTACTTTGAAGGTAAAAATTTCTATCTCCTACAGAACAATAGATATATCTCAGTTTATGGGCGTGCTCGACTGACGCGAAATTACTTTTTTCCATTTCGCCAGCAGCATACGCCACGTGCACTCACAACCGGAAATCATACACTTGTGTCAAGCTCCATTCTGTGCCATATCTCTTCTCGCTTTTCGAATGACGGAAATGTGTCCCTTCACTATCTTCTTTTCTATCACACGCTCATGTATATGGATCTTTCATCTTTTCTCGTTTGTTTTTTCATTGACAATTTCACGAATACCTTACAGACTAATTTGTAAGGACAAATATAAATTAGCTTGTAATAATTCTGACTCTGTCATGTGCAAACAGTTCAAGAGATGTACTACTACGATTTTTATTTTTTGGTCCTATAAGTTTCATGTACCGTACGCTTTTTATGAGAGTAAATGTCTTGAAAATCAATAAATTGAAAAATTATTCAATGTTTTTCTATTCACTTTTGTTCAGTTTATATTATGAAGTTTACGTAGATGTACGTTTTGTATCGTTTTATCATTCAAATCTTACTTTGTCTTCTATGAATAATATACAGAAATTTGTTTGAAAAACTACTTGGCGGAAAAGAACTAAAGATATGTATTAACGAACGGGTTATAACAACGAGGAAATGATGTGAAAATGGAAAGTAAATTATCAGAAGAGGATTATTTGAGTGTCAGTCTTGAAAAAGCTGCGTAGATTTAAAAAGTTCTCTGGGGGAACTTCTTATAAGGTTGGAATTTTCTTCTTTTCCTTGCAAATTGATGCCACACCAACGGAACCAGAATATTTTTTCATTTGGAGAAAATCAGACGAAAATGGAAAACGTCGTGGATATGATTCTCTGTTTTCGAAAAGAGATGGTCATATTTTTTTCAGAAAAAATCTACTTAGTAAAAAGTGTACGTTGTCTTTGTATTCTCAATTTATTATACTATGTCTATGAAAAAGGTGAAAAAGTTCTTAAACAATTATTTCGCACAGTTTTAATTTCTTGTCAGCGATTTTTTAAAAATAATGATGTGGCTAAAATAGTGAAAAAAATTGTTTTTTTATCTTCGTCAAGTTTCTTATAAACAAGACGTCGTACGACAGAACGGAAATTGCGTTGGCTGTAAACTTCCGTCCATGCTACCGATATAAACAAGTTTTTGACGGGCGTGACTCTTACTTTTATAAAAAGCAAGCGCGAAAACTAATAAATCGTTGTATTTTTGAAAATCTGCAAGAAGCTCAAGTGTAATCACACCTGTAATTTCAGTATTTATAGGTTTTTTTTTAAATGTTTATTCAGCAGAAATAATTAGAATTGCTATACCTCATTACTGCAAATTTGTAGATCGTTATCAACTTACCTGAAACCGAAACATTTATTTATAAATGAAAATTGATAAATTAAAAATTAGCTTGAGTGTTAAGCTAACGTAATATAGCATTGTAATTACTCATTTATTTTAAAATATCAAAATACAACGTTACGCTATAATTGCTACATTAAATTCATAGTTCTATACCAGTATACTCAGATAGCGGTATAGTGGTACAGAATATTTTGAAACTTTACAGGAGATATTTTGAGATAGAGTTTCAGGAACAGTCACGTTTCATGGCGCTTCCAATCCAAAAAAGAAATTTGAAGCAGACTTTGCTTGAAAGAAAGTAGGAACAATAAAAAAGAATCTTGTATAATATTCTAATAGATATATATTGAATCTTGTTCAATAAGAATTTAAAATTCATGTTCAATATTGATTCCGTTCACTTAGAAAAAAAAGTTCTTCTAATTGAAAAAAATATCTAATTATGATGAAACAGTTAACGATCAATGGCAAAAATCTCAATGCCAAAAAAAAAAAGCTAGAGAGAAAATGCCTAAGCAATGCCAGGATGCACAACACAAACGGGGGTGCCTTTTGTTTCAAGCGTGCTCGGGAGCCGCTTGACTCGATCAGTCGCGGATAAATCACGAAGCTCGTTTTCCTCTTCTCTCTCTCTCTCTCTCTCTCTCTCTCTTGCTCTTTCTCTCCCGCGGTGAATTGTCGAAACGAACAATACGAGTCGAGCGGAGAGAACATGGAGCCGAGGATGCCTTTGGTTATATTTGGCGAGCGGCAAAACTTTAACGAACACAAAGGAAGACAAAGTTGGACTCTTGCCACCGCTGAATTAGTCGCTTGTTACTATTGACTAACAAGAGGTAAGTCAGGGGGGCCCGATTTTTCCTGCGCTTAAATATGCATTGTTCCGACTCGCGACAAGGTCACTTGCGGCTATTTATCGTTTTTCCACCAGCGCGGGAATAATAATTAAGAAATTTTTTCAACTACATTCACTTTTTTTTCATCCCATCTGCCTCTCCGGAATCTCATTCATTCGTTAAATAACTGGGTAATTAAACCGGAATTCCCCTTGAAATCGACTTCGCTGCTTTAGCTTAAATATTACATTCAAACAGAGCAGACGTTAATGAAAAAATGAATTAGTTATACATTATTAACTGATTGCACACTTTTGATAGAGCGGATGAGTATCAAGTATGAAAAGTTTCAATAACAATATAAAATTGAATGGAAATGGTGAACGTTACATCAGCTCGGAAAATTAAATAAAACACGGTAAATTGCTAGCGATAGAGAATTTATTCATGACTGCACTCGAATTTATTCGACGCCATTCTTTACTTCGTCACTTCCATTTCATTTTTCGATTTTCCGTCGGTTTCTTTGCATTGACAAGCCCCCGCCGCCGCCAGCAGCAGCAGCAGGCAGCGCGAGCGCGAGGAAATATTATACGAACGCGTCGACGCTCGTATTATTTTCGCAAGATCGAACGGCTGAATGCAACGCCGACTGTACAAGGCAATGCTCGCGCGGAAAAGAGTTTTACGAAGGATTTTATGTTTCGAAGGAAGAAGGGACCTTCCCGTGAAAAGTTTCCGACATCCTCAGAACTTGTACGTGTAAGAAGATGAAATATTATTTCGTGGCAAGTAAAAATCATTCATAATCTATCTTTTTTTTTCATGCTGGGATTTCCATTTTTTGTCTATTTTATGTACAACACAATGTACAGAAATAAAATATATTTCAATTCAATTCAATTCAATTCAAATATCCAAGAAAAAGGTGTCAGTTTATTAGTAAAAGCATTAAATGTCCGCTATTAAAATAATTGAATTTCGAATCAGTCAGTTTGTTCAGTGAAGATAACTTCGCAGTCTATTAGTAAAAGTGACCGTAGCGAGCGAAAAAAAAAAACTGCTTCAGTTAGTCGCCACAGCGAAATCCGAGAGACGAGCGCGCGAGTACAAGTTGAATTCTCAGCGCGAGCCAGACACCAATTGCTACGAAGTTATAATAACATTAGGTAGACGCAGGATTTGATTAAATTTTAATTTCTACGGAACACGAGAGCGAGAGCGCGAACTCGTGAACGAGTTAAGTAAATTTCATTTCGAATGAAATAGTCGCGCGCTGGGCTTCTTTGATAAACAGAACGCACTCCTGGGAATCATCGACGCGTCTTATTCCCTCGCACTCGATTCGCTTCGTTACTGGATCCTCCGAGGAATCTTAATTAAGTTTTCGTTCTACTACGGCTTCGTGCGGAAAAATGCGCGACTTTATGTATTCGAATAACGGCAGCTATTCGTGTAACGTTTGTCACGAAAAATTTGTTGCCCTAAACCCAATCAACTCGACTCCGCGAACTGCGTTTTACAATGCATTAGACTACGAAGTTGCTGGCGGCGGCAGTGTGTCGCTCAAGAAATCACTCGGTTGAAAGCTCTGCTAGGGAACAAAGTAAAACTAAATCAAGCTCGCTGTGTGTGCATGTGACGACGAAGGAAACAACGTATAGTAGGTATCCCAGTTACGAGAGCCTCGCAGGGCATTGTGATTGCCGTAGAAGTGGAGCTAGTCTCTGGGGCACCATCATCCGTCCTCTCGCGCGCACACATACAGACAGCTATAGCTACATGTACGTGTGTCAAGCTTGCCATAGATATATCCGCGCGTGGAGCTACTTTGTAAGGTCCTGGGCAGAGAGAGAGAAAGCGAGGCGAAGGACGCACACGTGACCGCGTTGCGCGGCGGCGGCGTCCCGAGAGTATACGGGGGGCCGTGGCACGGCTGCACGCCAGCCAAATTGAAACTGGTCCTTGCATTGGATTAACTCTTTGCACGTTTCTCGCTGCCAAGCCCTCTCTCTAACACACTGAGCACTAGCACGCTCGCGTCTTTCTCTCTCTCGCTCACGGCGCAGGGTATATAAGCGCCATTTCCCGTATCTACTACGCGGGGGCGGCCCGGAGAGCTCCTATCAATTTCCACATTAGTTGCCCTCTACGGACTCCTGCCCGTGAATTACGAGGCGCCGCGCCACTGAGATACCTGACGCTGATAGCGCACTTGTCGCTGATATGGCTTGAACTATACGTGCGGTTTTCATATGCTATAGCTCCCATACTGTGTGCCAACTATACATATATATAGTAATTCTGCTGAGTTTCACTCAACTCTCTCAACCCTCGCGCCATCCAACTAGGTCACTACTGCTTTATACATCGTTGACAAAAGGATTATACGTATTTTAACAATTACGTTGCGAACGTGGTCCACGTTCAATATTGCAGTCCTTAGATCTTTTGTGAACCGCGTTATAGTTTCACGATGTTTTATACGAGCCACTTCGAGACGAAAGAAACCGAAGAAAAAAAGCCCAAAACAATTTAGTTTCAACGAAAAACCGCGTGAATTAATTCTGAAATTCAAACGAAGCTTCGTGTTTTCTACCAGTCCGAGCACTATATATAGAGCGTCCTCTCAGCCATTGCGCCAGCAGCACAGTCGAGATGTGTTTTGCGTGCGACCCATGAATACATTTCTCGCGGGCTAAATGCGCAACTATAATCAAGCCCAAGCGCTTTCGAGCGTTATTGCGTTTTTGCTCTGAACACCCGCGCGGCCCACCCTGCAATCGACAGAGATTTAATACGGACGATAAGAGAACTTTGTGCTGTACTTTTCGCCACGACTTCTGCTAATGTTCTCGGGCAACGTGCAATTTCGTACGAAATTTGACGAATAAAACTATTAGCGAGCGTGATCTTTTTTAATTTTTCTTGGGCATTCGTCAATTGCAGCCATTCGTGTTTTTAAATGAATAAATGAAGAAAAAGAAGAATAGTGTGTATAAGAGGGTTAATGCCCAGCCACACAGTGCCCATGAGTTGAGATAATCAATAAAGCAAGCTTGTTCGTTGTTATCTTCTATGGCCAGCCACTGATGTATAACGCACTACGTATGCGCAATTATTGCAATCTTTTTTCCTTTATTTCCGATGTCCTCATTCTTACTTCTTCGTCCTTGAAATTCGGATTTGATAACCTTTCTTTAGTTTGATAAAAAAATATATCTATGTTTCATTCAATTTGAAATACTCATTTTAGTTTATAACTTCAATTAAAAATTAATTTTTCCAACCCCACTGAACCAGTCTTGCAGTGAAGCAAACGGTATGAAGTTATTGTACGTAACAATAGTAGAGCTTTCAATATGTCAGAATGGTTAAACTACGTTACAGAGCAGTAGCGGTATACTATACAGGTCGGTTGCTCCTGGATAGCGTATACACTGGCACAGTAGCAGTGTGATTAGCCAAATCTACAAGGTAAACATTGCTTAGGACGGACAACAAGATCAAGCATAGAAAGGAAAGTAAAGGGGCTACAGGAGATACTCTCTCTCTCTCTCTCTCTTACTCAGAGCTTGCACAAACACAATTGCATTGTGGTAACGAGTATTTCAGTAGCTCAATCTTCTCGTTGTTTTCGCTTTCTCTCTCTCTCTCTCATCGTTCAAATTTGATCTGCGCCTATCTCTCGGCGCGTTTTCGAATCCCTTCAGTTTTCGGCGCATGAATAGTCGTCGTCAGCTGGTCGATTGACCAGTCCAGCCCTAGATTTTCCCGTGGGACCCGCGCTCAAGCTAGCTAGGTCATATAACCTTTTGTTTGAATTTTGAATAGAGCCTGCCCATACGTTGTCCACAGATAAAATCGATTGCCTTTCCATTGTTGATTGTTTTGGGATGAGTTTTCTTTATTACTCGCGCTCGATAAAGAGATATCGCTGATTGAAAATTCAGCATGAAAAACGAATTTCATTGTTTTATTGGCTATTCTTTTTATGAGTATACGATATAGCAGCTATAACCGTAACGTTTTTTTTTTTACTTTCAGAGGAAGCAACAGCCGAACCGAGCTTTACCGTCAACAAAAAGAAAGAAAAAAAAGGAGAGCGTGCAAATCTTCGTTCTTGCAATGAATCAACGTACATGCAGCGATAATTATTGTCGGTGAAGTTGACGCGTGAAGCTTCATTTGAAAAGCCACGGGTGGGCGGGTTGAAGTTGTTCGTTAAGGCAACGTAAATTAAAGTGCTAGCTAAACGTTCTAGGCCAGCGACGGATATTACGCCAGTAGCAGCAGCAGCAGCAGCGGTAGCAGCTCAGCAGCTTGCAGTCGTTCAACTAATTTACGCCGGCGCTAAGTAAGCGTGGGCACGAGTAGGACGAGGAGGAGGAAGAGGAGGGCTGCTTGATATTAAATACGTGCTGAGCCAGCGGCGCTGTTGTTGGCAGCTTGCGGCCAACGCTAACTAGCTGCATTTCATCTCTCGAGGACTATCCAACCTTTTTCATTTTGTGCGAGAGCTTTCGAACAATTCGCTTATTTCAATCTTATATTTCCCTTTGAATACGCTCGGACAAGTGCTTACTACTCTCGTGTGCGAGAAAAATACTGTATGTGAGCGAAGAAAAAAGCATAGTCAAAATTGATTATGTTCTCGCGTTTCGTTTCTGTACGTGACCTCCGGCACGGTGGCAAACGATCGAACCTCTCCGTTAATGGAATGAAAACATTTTCGTAAAAGGTCGACTGGGTTATCACGATTTTAGCTCGCACATTTTAATAAGATCGTATAAAGCCTATCTGATCGTTGCCCCGAGGAATGCGCGTGTGGCGCGTACTTTTCGGCAACGATTCGAATCTCTGGGCTCTGGTGTTTGTCACGTGGCGTAAGCTAAATATTGCCTTATGAATATACCATTAGACCCCGACAAGGAAGGGTGGCAGCAGCAGCAGCAGCAGCAGCGGTAGCAGCCCCGTTCGTGCTCTCGTAATAAATGCGTAAATTGAATTGATTATCGTTGGAGATTCTACGAGCAGCAGCGACGCAAGTAAATGATGGCTCCAACTCGCGAAAACTGATTTGAGTGGGGTCTTTGCGTGCGTGTGCGTCTCTTCTCTCTTACGCTCTTCAGACTGATGCTTATTGGGCGGATTGCTGGCGCGCTTGCTACGCGCGGATCTGCAATTCAGATTTCAGCTCCTTATGCTTACATTCAGCCCATAGGATAGCGCGCCGAAGCGTAACCCCGTATATGAGCTTGCAAGCCCGCATTGCCGCCGAGGAGGATTGGGTATTAAGCACGAGAGTGAGATAGAGACAGCACGTGGATACGTACGCGCGAAACCGATATACACTATTTGCCGCTCTGCGTTCTGCCTCTGTAAATTTTGAGGTTGCCATTGCAAGTTTGCACACGGCACATCGTGCATTTACTCCTCGCTCGTTCGATCACGCTCAATATAAACATTATATATACGCGTGTTTACAATTTTAACACGCTGCATTAAACTCATTTCCATCGAAGCTTTCAATTCGATTCACTTGATGTACTTAATGTGGCTAAAATTGAATAAAAATGAGTCATGCAAATCCCATTACGGGACACCAAAATGAGAAAATTAATCGAGTATATACAGCACGAGTCAAGGTCGATTTGCCACGTCATAAATGGAGTTTTTTTAGGCGTCGACCAAGGGGTGCGCGACGAACGCGGACAGTTATAGGCGCAGAATTCAACGTTTCATACCGGACGATTAATTCTTCACTTTTGAATTATCAAGCTCGACATCCAACGCGCGCGCCAGCACGTCGCAACGAATCACGGCTATGAATGGGTGAAGTACTACTGCTACTGCTGCTGCCGTCGTCGCACCCTGGAAAATCGCGGGGTGCATATTTGAAAGGTTAATGCACGATTCCCTATGGTGCACTTTCGATTTCTTTTTCTCTATTCGTTTTCGTTTTTTGCATCTTTGTTCTTCAATTAAAATAAAAGAAAATATTCTGTAACATTACTTTAGTCCGTTTACACACGCAAATATTAATTCTTTACGCACTGAAAGTTAAGCAGATTGCTTTCTCAGTACTGAGTACAACATTTCAACCTGAAAATTTTAATAACTGAAGTGCCTTACAAATTATGGTTATACATTCAATAAATGTGATTTGAATGAAGCAATCAAGTAGAACCGTCACCTGGTCTTAATTACTTTCACACGAATTTTTCAAAGTGCACTCGTTCTTTCAAATATTCAAGCGTATATTCTTTGAGTATTATTTCGAGTAACCAATTCAATCAGTTTCGAGAGACAGGCGCACTTGACGCTCACAAAGAAATGCAGCTTTTGTATTGCCTCATAAATGTCAAAGGAAAGTGACATTTGGCTTATTACGCGAGTGTTCTTGTACAAGGTAACTTATTTACGCGCGAGTGGTTCCTATGAATATTTTACGTATGTATCTCGAGAATTGTATTCTAATATAGTTTTGAAAAAATGTTTGAACTCAGTATATAAGAAAAATGATTGGCATACGCAATATCTACTATATGTATATGAGAAAAGTGAGTTTCAAAACGAAACGTCCGATTAGCAGGGGAGGGGAGGTTGGGTGCCAAGCGAAAGTTTGAAAAATGGAAATGCGATGGAAATGGGCTGTCGGGCATAAAATACGAAACGCAAACAGCGCCGAAAAATCTCGAGCACAGCGAGAGATTCAAAACACCTGACAGGTTTACATTTATGCGGCAATCTGTATTCTGCGCACGCGACAAAAATCAAAAAGTCATCCGCACTCTCTCTCCTCTCGTCCAGCTTGTGTATAGGGTGCGAAAAAAACAGAAACGGGTCACGAGCGTGCGAATGCTTGGCGCGAGAAAAAAAAAGGAAGAAGACAAAAAAAAATGGCAGTCGAGTGCTAAGCTGTGTGTGTGTGTGTACGGGAAGGGCGCGTATGGGGTGCATGTGCGTTGTATATGTGTAGAGCTTCCGCTTTGATCGGCGCGCGGGCGTTGCAGCAAGGTCGCTGTCACCGGACCCGATTGTTTCCGAATATTGAATAGTAATGCGAGCCAACAATACCACGACCTAGCCCGGCTACGTGTGTGCTCGTGACGCAGTCCACGATGAATGCTGACAGCTAAACCAGATTTCATACACACACGCGTGAACCGGCGCCAAAGCAACTCTCTCTCCCTGCAACGCGCGCGCCTGTGCAACTACCTTCACTTGCTTCTGTGTATGCCGGCACATGCTTCAGTACCAAATCTATTCATGGCGAGACGCACGCATTTTTTTTTTCTATTATTTTCTCTTTGATTATTCAAAAAGAAAAAAAAAGTTTTTAAATGAAAACAATCAATTCGATCGAACACTATTACCGCGACAAAAGATCGTCAACTATTGATTCTAAAACGAAAGTAGTTGGGCAAACCTATCCGTTGAAATATCCACTCGTCGATCATTGAGCCTCGCTAGATAAACGCGCAATATGGGTCGACGTTAATCAATCCGACCATTGATCAGAGGTCTACAATGGCTGCTGGGGCTATTACGCGCATTGCATGCACATCCATAGCGTATAGTCTCGTTTCTCCCTCCCTCCCCCTCTCTCTCTCTCTCCCTCTCTCTCTCTCTCTCTCTCTCTCTCTCTCTCTCTCTCTCTCTTACGCTACTCGCGAGCGTGACACGCGTGCGCGCATCTTCATTTACTATCGCATTGCTATTGATTCAGCTTATTAAGCACATTAGTCAATGCCTCCCCTGCAAGAGAGAGAGAGAGAGAGAGAGAGAGAGAGAGAGAGAGAGAGAGAGAGAGAGAGAGAGAGCTGTGTACCTTTTCTTGTTTAATGATACTTTCGGGGCTTTCCGATAATACAGAATGCAGATTACGCGAATAAATTTCCCGTGTGTTCTCGCAGCGGCGAACAATCAATGATTTCGATTTTCGTTTTTGTGGATGCAATGATGGTTATTACTTTCGCGTTATTTCGATGCTTTAAAAAAAGTGTATTCGCGTTCAACGGGCTTGCATTAATTTATTTACGCGATACGTTCGAGGTCATTATTTTGTGACAAATGGATAAGTATACACGAAAATGATGTCCATCCATAAAAATTATTTAGAGATTTGGGTGAAACGCGTTGATAGGTTGATGAAATTCAAGTGCAAAGCGTCGTATAAGCTGCGACGAGGTGAAAGTCGGTATAAGCGAGTAATGTGGAATTAAAAGCTTGAGCTTTTGGATGACAGGCATTTATAGTGGGTTATCATGCCGGAGGTTTTTGGTCAGACGGATATCTTATTGGAGTTGGGGAGGGGCGGGTCTGGTGCAGGAAACGTCTGGCCGGCAATAGGAAAAGGGATGAAGGGATTACACTGACACGCTAAGCTTCAGGATCTGTCTCTGTCTTTCTCGAACGGCTGCTGCTCGTGCTCGCTCTCTGCGCAGCACCAGTGTCTGTCCACCTGTCCATCTGCTCGCGATAGACGAGCAATGCGGCCGCCGCCACCGTCGCCGCTGCTCGTAGATAGATAAACGCTCGACAAACGAGAAAGTAGAGAGAGAGAGTCAGTCTGACTCGCGCCAAAAACACTTTAATCCTGCGATGCAGTTAGGATTTAATTTTTTTTTCATTCTGCGAACAAGGCCCGTGGCTGTCTGATCTCTACTTTTTTATACATTATATTATTTGAATATTGAAAAAAATCGAATAATCGATTTATCGATCTGATGAGGGTAAGGTTTCTCAGATAACAAGAAAAACGAGCAGGAATCCGTCTTTTTTTGTAATAATAATTTATGTCTGTTTTCAATAAAAAAAAGTTTAAAAGATCGGCAAATTCTAACTGACGAAAAGTAGATAAGAAAAATTGTTTGTTTTTCTTACCATCTGAAAATCAAGCAATCGGTTTGTCCAATTTTTGGACACATTCACAACTAAGAGTGATACCAATATTAAAAGATCTAATACTAATCATAATACTTTCTTCATTTCTTTAATTGTGATTAAATGTCCTGTCAAATCCTTAATCGAATTTTAATTCACAAGTAAAAATTTAATTTAAAATAACTGACTGTCAGTCGAAACTAATGAGCTGGCAATATTTGCAGTTGTATTGAGCGTTGGTTTGCAGACGATGAAAGGGGTTTTTATAATAAGCTTCGCTGGTTTTCAGCGGCGATTCGCGCATAGAACTCAAACAGAAAGCGCGTTCACAACGTGCCAATTTTCAAAGTCAATAGCGAGAACAAAGGCCGTCAACAAAATAATCGGGCTTAATGAATAGAGATGCGCGCGAGCGGGAACAGACGGATAAAACAATAAACGAGCATTTACGCATGCTCCGGCAAAGAGCATAAGCGAACGGCAAAAAAGAGAGAGAAAGAGAGAGAGAGAGAGAGAGAGAGTCATGCGGCGCGGCGGTCCAGTTGGTCTCTTTCTCTTTGCGTAATCACGCTACACGTGGCTGATTTTTCGCCTTTGAATAAAATTATGATAATGGCGTAACCCCCGTCGCCCAGAATTCGTCTGCGGATAGGTGCTTTTGTTTCAAAAACCCCTTCCACCGCACCACCTCCACCTCCTGTTCATTCTCTAGCTCTTTATCCCACCCTTTTTGCTCGGCTTTTCTTTTCCTTCTTCTTTTATTTTTTATTTCTCGACTCATCCGGCTTGAGCCACTCCCTCCGCGCGCGCTTCCGTTTTTGCTTGGCGCAATTTCTTCCCCGCGAAAATATGCGCGATATAGTCTGCCCCGGTGCAAAATCAACGCAAACACAGGGCTGCCGCGAGAAAGGGGCGATGAGAGAGCATAAAGGACTTGAAGAGAAAACGATTGCCGAATAATTTGCCAGAAAGAGAGAGAGAAAGAGAGACCTTGGCATTCTCTACCCGAGTCGGCCGGATGAATTACAAAAAGATACTACATCAGCAGCTTACATCAAGGCAAATGAGCCGAGCCATTTGTTATTCCGGGGAAATTGAAACGCATATAGGAGCAGAGAGCTCATTTTTATGCTGATGTGCCGAATCTGCAGAAACACTCCAATTTCTCATGCATTCTTCCTACTTCTTCCGACTCTTTGCCCATCCAACTTTTATTGCAACTTTGTCTCATTTCGAATTATCAATCATTTCCGAACATTTCATTACTCATCTGTGGAAATAAAAGTTCAATGAAATTTAGTGGGAAAAAGTCAAAAGTAATTGCTAAGTTACACAGCGTGTTGAATCAATCGACTGATACGGCTCAATCACAATATAATCGCCCGATTAAACAAGCATTTAATGGTGCGGCGTCGGCGTCAACAAAAATGTTCGCTACCCGACGTCGGTAACTGGCGCGTTGTTTGCTGTATTATTCAGCAGGTTTAATAGTTTATCCATGACTGATGCTATTTCGAGCGCGCTCCGACTCGATCGCGTTTTCGCGGCACTGGGCCGATGTCAAACATAGACATGACTCTATCCCCGATGCAATGAGCGACAATTATTTGTATTTGAACAATGCTGCAGTTGGCGTGGCGTTGATTACTAATGAATTCGTTCGAATTCAATGATTATGATGATGATGATGATACGTGGGATATTGCGCGCGCGTCACTCAGCCACGTTGTATATATGACGGCATTTTAGCCGCAATAGCAGCGGCGGCTACTCTCGTGCTCTCGCGAGCGAGCGAGCTAATAAATTCTGGTCCGCTTTATGCCACAATATATCGAAGCGGGAGCCGTGGATAACTTTGCTGGCCGCAAGGTGACGTGAATAGCTTAATATTGGCGCGGCGCGAGCTTTTGCGAATTTACCAGAGCGCGTCCCTCCCTACAAATTTATGCAGCCGCACGCTCAACTTGGACACATTTTTCGCGGTAAATAATGTCCGGAGTATGTCAGTTTCCTCGCCCGGTGTGTGCATTTAACTTTTAAATTTGATCGATGGCCTTTTCAATTTTACAATTGATATATATTCTTTGCGAACTTCTCTTTGCGCGAATCTGTACGCGGATAATCGATTGTTATTCAACTTCGATATGCGCTTCTCTTTTTTTTTGTTAATCAACAAGCATGAAACTTCGAAAAGTTAGCTCCACATACGTATAGGTAAAAGTTACGTTGCTCGTAAATAACATCCACGTCAATAGCAAGCTGCTAACCGTGCTTAATTCTCGAGTTTGAACGAACGATCATATAGCGTGTGCGACGGATAAATTGAAGCTAGTATAAAATAAGAACAAAGCAGAGGCGTAGTCAGGACTATATTTTCGAGAGTGAGAGAGAAAAGTCTGCGACGCTTTTATATTATCGAGATATAAATTTAAGCGTCGCCGTATGCGCGAGGGGCGTACATAACTTTCAGCGCAACCGCGAATTAAAGCTCTGAATTCATCGAGGGTAGAGGGCGCGCGCGCGAGCAAGCGAGCGGGTGAGAGAGAGAGAGAGAGAGAGAGAGAGAGAGAGAGAGAGAGAGAGAGAGATATCCCGCAAAGACAATTAATAATGTCGGAGGGATGCTCTGCAGCCGACACCTAACGCTTCTTGCACGTCACCCTCGTCAATCACCACGCATGAAAAGAGAACTTTTCGCTCTCTTGCGCGGCGATCAATAAACGCACTCTCTCTCTCTCTCTTTCGCTCAACGTCCGTAAAAAAACACAACCACACATCGCGCTCACTATCAAATACAACGATGGACTATAAAAAAATATTATTGTTATGTTGCTCTATCTGCACTATAAAATAAAGCCGTGTTATGTGGAGAAAAAAGAAGCGAGATATAAATTGTTTTTCCAAGTGATATATTGATAGGATGACATATGATTTTCAACGACATTTGTTGCAATGCACTATATTGCAGTGTTCTTTCGTCAATCTGTCGCCAATGTCATCTCGATCTCTTCATCGTGGAGTCATTAAGGGTTAGGTCGGAAGAGAAGCGAGTAGCAGTGTGGCACAAGAGAAAAGGAAGTACTAATTGGCGCAGTCATCGAGCCTTGGGCGCGTTGGATGGCGGTGCTCTGGTTGCGCGCTGGGGAGAGGGGGGAGGGGGGGGGTCACTGATCTTTCGAGTTGTCGTCTACGAATACTGGGACGAGTGCATACCTATTCATATGAAGGCAGGGCTGTACTGTAAAGGGACGTAGCGACGGCGGCGGCGGCGGCGCCGGGGGCTCGCGCATCCACACTGTTTCTCTTTCTCTTATATGAGGGAAAGAGAGAGCAACTAAGTATGAGTGTGTACGTGTGTGTACGTGTGTGCACCTATGTATTGTACGTACAATGTACGGCAATTTACGAGAGAGAGAGAGAGAGAGAGAGAGAGAGAGAGAATGAGAGAGAGAGCGAGAGATGGGAGATACACGCGCATGCGTCTACTTACATACAAGACAGAAGCGAATTGTTAGGATGGTGTGAATAAGAGAAAAGAGCAGAAGGAGATTAGATGTAACGTGAGCGTCGAAGAAACGCTCCTTGCTGCTGCAACCTCCGACACTCACTTGTTTGTTCTGGCTATATATTATATCTGGTCAAATTTTAACTGTACTTTATGTCACGTTAATTTTATCGGCGTAATAAGATTCAAATTGACTATTAGTGGCTATTTTAATATGAATATTTGAAAGTCTACTGTAAAATTGTGGATGGTCAAAATCTGAGGCACTGTTTAATGAAGAGTGACACATAATATAGCAGGAGTCAGGTGATCTAAATTGAATGATTCACTGCGCTCATAACATTAAAGCATTAGTTATCAAATGGTATAAACTAGGACTAGATCGCCGTCTGACTAAAATGGAGCTTTTCTACTTCCAACATGGTTCTATTTATTTCCGAAAAAATTTGTGCCGCAAGCTCGATAAACGACATCGTTTTTATATCTAAAAGAATATGAAAATAGTCAATATTATTTTCCAGATAATAATTAATTATTTGTTAACAAATTAAATCCAATAAACCGAGCCGGAGTCTTGAATTGGTTGGAAAAATGAATGCATATAGAAAAAACTTTCGTTTCGTGTCTTACTTGCTAATTCTATATCAATTCTCAATTGTAAATAATTTTTGTACCGAATTCCGGAACTTTGTACAAAATTATAACAAATGATTGCAGCATAATAAAATTCCTAACTTATTGTGTTTGTCTTGACTAGTTAATTTTCTTTTTAAATTTGTAACTATTTATTTTTCACGAGATTATTGTTCACAAAAATATAGTGTTTCATATTCTACAATGAATTTAAATATTCTAACTCTTGAACAAATTTGAATTCATTTTAGAATATGAAATCTCATTTGAACGCGGATAAGTTTTAGTCATTTTCCCAATTTCAAAAACATGTATAGTGTATTAAATCTCTTCTCTGAAAATATATGTATTTTAAATCTAATATCTGTATCATTTCATTAATATTCTAGCCACTTTTGGTGGCTGAATTTTACCAGGTTATTATCTACATTAAATAAGTACATAAACGAAATATCTATTGCAAGATTTATACACTTTAAAAATTGAACTCTAATAAAACTTCAAATTGCTGTAGTACGGTACAGTTTGGCAACTATCGGCAACGGATCAAAGCAAGCTAGAGAGCACTGATAAATGAACTTTGTAATAGCTCCTGCAAGTCTTATTAACCTGACCGTAATTAGATGGCAAGGGTTAGTAGGTTGACTGGTAAGTCAAAGTTACAGTTGCAGTTTATAGCGTGTAGTTAACTCAGAACGTTGTACTCCCTTGTGCGCCCTCTCTATATCTCTCTCGCTTTCATTCCTGCATTTTGATTACTACATGCCCCTCAAGAGCTTTCGTTTTTTTTTTTCATTTTCAAAGACTTGCTTGTCGGTACGTCACAAGAGGAAAAGTCAAATCGCTCCAAGAAGATACAACTTCTAACTGAGAAACTTGAAGCTCTAACTGAAAGCTTCATCTGAGTGAGCGGAGGAAATAGAGAAACCGGGCGTACAAATGAGAAGAGAAAAATTTTATTTCTTGAAGAAACTACTCTCATATTTCGCAATGCAATCCTTCATAATTTTGTTACTTCTAAAGCCTCTCCTACTTTTTTACCAACGTCAATTTTCATTTTTCAAACAAAACTTATAAAATGAAAAAGTTTTAATGAGCTCAGATACAAACAAGCAAAGTACGAAGATCAAACAGTAATAACGAGCTCACATGCTGTAATGCACCTGTGCAATGTATTCAAATTTAATTAACAATAACTACAAATATGTTAATTCATATACACTACGAAGGAATGATTTTTCATTTCTACTACAAGTAATTAAAATGAGTGCTGTTATCATCAACATCATTAAAAATATAATTTGTTTGTTATAAGATTGAAATTGAAAAATACAGTGGCTATATGGCGATGCTATTACAGTAGTACTAAAGTAGCGCACTTCTAATCTAGAACGTCAATTACAAAAAAGGAAACAAGAATACTTTTGCAAATGAAGTAGCATATTACAGCGCGAAATTAAAATGTATAACGTATAAAGATATAATACTTAATCAAAGAGTAAGAAAATAACATTAAAACGTAACTGCAAGTAATGCTATGGACGCATTTCAGTTGTTTTCTTCGATACTAGGCATGGTAGTCACGTGTTCGGACAATTATTCTACCCTCCTCGAGGCTTGTTTTTCACCGTGCATCAGTTTTCAATTTTCAAAGGCGCGAGAGTGCGGTAGAATACTAATATGTCTTATAAAAAAACAAAACTTGAATTTACGGCAGCTGGATAAAATATAGATTTATTAAAATAAAATATAAAGTACTTCGCTTTCGTAAAACGTTATTATACTTGACCATAAAAGCACCAAATATTATTAATGAATATTATATCGCATTAAAAATTATAAAAAGACTAATAATCTTTGAGACACGCTACAAAAACTTTTTCCTCTTTTAAAAGAAATCAGTGGCTTGGTATTGTGAAGCATTTAATGACATCGCGAGATTGGTTGACACTCTTTTTATATATAATTTTCATTTAGGAGAGTTTGTGTTTGGTGCCATATATAATAAATTTGATCCTTTTTAGATAAATATTAATTATTATTACTATATATCTCAATAGAAACATATTTAAAGCAAGAAATAAAAAAATTACAATATTTATAGAATATGTTGTCTGTAAAAGTAGATAAATAATTGAGTGAAATAATTCAATTTTAGTCAGACACCTATATCGAAAATAATTTTATTGAAATCATTGAAAAATATTCTTATTATAATAATACTATAACGCGTCTATTGTTATGCATCGATAAGTCAATGACCTCTGTTCAATAGCATCAGCCAGCCTTTGAATATCGTTTCTATTCAAAAGCTACGCGTTCTTTTCAAGACTTTGCGTTGTATTGAGAAGAAGTGGTATATGCAGCAAGAAAAAAGTGAATTGGAAAAAGATCGACATTTGCCATTTATGAAATCAGGAAAAATAAAATATACAAGTCTTATTTCCATTTTGTAAAAAAAATTATTCAGTCGATGCCTTGAATTATTAGATTATAAAAATTTTATGTATCTGTAAAAACTTACTTTTAAAGTTTGAAGTTATTGGTACCTTTGGAAGATTAGTAAATACTCACCTGCAACAAAAATAATGATGTAATTAATACATTATCTTTCAAACAGAAAATCAATACTTGTATTTAATAATTTCAGCAATAGTCATAGGAATAAAGGTATAAATAGAACTTTAAAATCCTAATAGGTTAATGTTTTTCGGTAATTTCAGAAGGGAAAATAATGGGAATGTAATCAACTTTTAAGTGATCTGACACAAAAAAACAATCGATTAACATTAATAAATACCAATCTAAACTTAAGTTTGTAGATTTAAGTAATTAAAAATGAAAGAATCAAATTAATTGAAATACCTCAAATTTCTTATATAAACTAATAAGTGTAAACTTATTCAAATCCATTTCGGCTTTTGAATCAAGTTACTATGTTCATACGCAGATAGCAGTTTTAAAAAAAATTCTATTTGATATAAATAGATGATTTCTATCTTACACCAGATGACAGAATAAATTTTAGCAGATAGTTTTCTTTACAACATTTAAGCAATATCATTCGTATTAAAATTATGAATTGGCAAATTGGTATGGTTTTCTTTACAACATTTAAGCAATATCATTCGTATTAAAATTATGAATTGGCAAACTCTAGAAAGAGACATCTGATGTAAGAAGAAAAAAAAGGTGTGAAAAACGGAGGAAATCACGCGAACTGATGGAGTGAGAAGAATGGAAAGAAAATAGAGTGGAAAAGAGGGATTCAGCGGAAGGGAACAAGTAGTAAAGCGTCGGTGCTTCATCGGGCGGTTAATGAAAAATAGCGACATCCCTTGAGCAAGACAACAATCTCGCGCGGCACCAAATTGTACCGCAGCCTTTAATACTTTCGCACTTTCCAGCGTTCGCGCATATACACACACTTCCCTGTTTCTTTCTTCTCGACTTGCTTGGAATCTTCTTTTTCTTCCGCCTCACGCGATATTTCGCGTGATTCTATTGCTGCAAGCTTTTGTCTGACATTTCATACGAGAATGTCACAAAACTCTGCGAGGAAACTCCTGTTCATTGCAAACCTCGTGCCGTCCTTCTGCCCTCCTCCTTCTTTCTCCTTTCTCTTATCTTCTTCTCCGGCTTTATTCTTGGTTTTTCAAAAAGAATAAACACAAAAGTTACACAAAGAGAAGTTGTTGGTTGAAAGTGGCGTTAAGCGCGTGCAGTGTTAATTAACAATGCCATCTGGGTTGGAATCATCGCGTAACGATCGAGGCGTGTCAGCTGCTTCGTGCTAAACAAACCCATCTGCCGAGCACGAGACAACTTTTTACGCTGTCTGCTAGCGACTAAATTAACCTGGATGCTGTAGGCCGAGATAAAGTAGGATTTCGAGTTTGTTTGTTCAGCACACTTTCTGTAATGAGATCCGCAAGGACGGAAAAATTTATTTACCCGCAGTTTCTCGCTTCATATTTCAAACTGCAGAATTCCAATGTAAAGTTATGATTAAATTCCATTTTTTAAAGGTTTTCAATAAAATATAAAGTGTAAATAAAACATTGCTTTGTTTTGATAATTGTTATTCATAAAAAATTGTTTCTTTCTAACATCCGTTACAACGTAAGCCATTTTTATTAAATTTATTTTTGAATAAAATTGAATTTTCGTGTTGTCAACGAAACAAATGAAATTCAGAAAAAAAAGTCTTTAGAAAACATGGTGCTCTTTTCAATGCAATGAAAAGTCCTCCGGTAAAAGGAAGGTAGGGTAGGATGAGCAGCAGCAGCAGCAGCAGCAGCAGGCAGCGCAAATTAGGCAAATTAAGTTTTAGCTATTTTCGCGGGGAAAAGGCAGTTAGAACCATTTGCAGATTTCACGAGTTCCCTATTCAATGGGCAAGCCTGGCAACAGGGTAGAAACGATATTAGCGGTTGCCGTGTCGCGCCCCGAACAATGCACCCCTGACAGTCTTAATGATGTTTACGCATCACGCTAGTTTGCATTTTGTTTAAAACTGCCTCGTCTCTCTCTCTCTCTCTCTCTCTTTCTCTCTCACTCTCTCTCTCTCTCTCTCTCTCTCTCTCTCTCTCTCTCTCTCTCTCTCTCTGTCTCTTCAAAAGTGAGCCTATACGTTGCGCGTAGTCCGCCACGCCCACCACTAAATTACCGAGTTTTCTGTTGATTTTCAAAGCGTTTAAACCTCACACACATAGCTAACTGTTAAACACCGACAAAATAAAAAATAACAGCCCGTTATCTTTTCATTTTTTATTGAAAAAAATTATGTAAAATAGATTTTTTATTGCAAACGTGAAAAAATATTCGATACCCCAGAGCGTTCGAACGATCGTCGGAAATTGATCCTGCGATTAACTTTGCGAATTACCGAAGAAAAAAAAAATATGACGATGAGGAGCGAAGCTTTGAAAAAGGGAAGAAAACGCTCGGCGGTAAGAATCTCTCAAGCCTCTTTTCCGCGTCGATTGTAAGGCCACCCTCTTCTAAATTAAATCCAGCATATCAGACACGTTTTATTTAATCAGAGCTGGCGCGCCGAGGAAGCCGCTGTTACCGAAGCGCAACGGAGAAGAGCCTGCAGTCCGCCCGCGCTCACAGACGACTCTGACACGACAGCTTTCTTTTTTACATTTTCTTTTTTCTGCGGTTCTCAGTGCCTTCGAGCGTTGGAAAAGCGCGCTCTCGCTCTCTCTCTCTCTCTCTCTCTCTCTCTCTCTCTCTCTCTCTCTCGCTTTCTCGCTTCCAGAACGATTTTGCAGACCGGAAAAAAAGCTTGCCCATTTATGGGATAACACCTTTTCCATCATTTCATTTGCCGTATTAAATCGCGTAAACTTCATTCGGTCGTTTCAACAACAACGACTAATAATGTTTCGAGTATTAGTGCCTTGTAATTTTTGAAATAAGGCTCTTTGAAAATTCTACACTTTGCCCCTTAATACTGCACGGTTCTCGAATATAGTTCAAAGCTTAAGATGCATATTCCCTGTGTAAGTTCTTGCACATGCCTACCGAGAAGTAACGACGACAAAATCGTGCAGCCCAAAAAGGTAAGTAAAGTCTTGCAAAGGAGCAAGCAATATGATTAGGCAAACGCTTTGGTAAGGTATACACAGCGGGAGAGAGAGAGTGAACGTCAAAGTGCGCAGTTTCGCGGCTGTTTTCTCGTGAAAACGCTGCTAGCTCGCTCGCTACCATCTATGTATATGTATATATAGAAGACTCGAAGGTAAAACGAAGAGCGAGTCAAATTCGCGATTTACAAAATTAACGTGCTCGGCTAATTACGTAGAGAAGCGAGTGTTTCTCGTAAAAGACGAAAGCCTCTTTCGTGGCATAAACAGGAGAGGAAGCACAGCACAGCAGCGGCAATAGGAGCAGCGAGAGGACAAAACCGAATGAGCTTTGACGTTGGCCTGATAAGGCAAAAGCTTGGCGCTCGCCAAGTCTTGGCAATGAACTGATCTTTATCTTCGAGTTTAACATTAAACGAATTCCTTTTAAGACTCCATGGACACCGCGTCGCCGCCCGCGTCGTCGTCGTCGTCGTCGTCTCTCGAGTAAAGAGCATCTCTCTTAAGACGGATGCCGCCGCGCGACACTACGTCAAAAGAGAGCCTGCAAACTGCTTCTGCCGCCGTTAAGGTCAGCAGTTATGCACCCCGCACATCTCAAACTTAAAGACGCTCGCCATCGTTTAATACTAGAGAAATTAACCGAAAGCTGCTTAAACTAACTGTAATTCCCTTTCAGAAGCACCTTTGCAATAAACTAGATTGCAATAAGCTCATTTCCAAGATTTCTCTTAACTTTGCGAAGCTGCAATCGTTTTAATAACTCTCCAAACATTTGAATTTATCTTTGCAAATTAAAGGTCCAACCTTACAACATTTTTTTCTCAGTTCTTTTGTTTGTCATTCCAATTGTTTACTGTTACTAAGGAAGACGAACAGCATTTTTATTGATCGAATTCAACGATAATTGGCAAAGATTTGTTCGAATTTCTTTTATCAAACAAAAATGAGCTTTATAGTAATTTTTAAATGTAGATTCTTAAGAAGAAAGGCCGCAAGGGGAGCGCCAAAGACGAATGATCGATCAGCTAGTAAATTACCGAGACTAAACTCCGGTTCTCATTACGGGATGGCTTTATGCGCGTCTAGGGAGTGGCAAGGATAACTCAAATCAAAACGCAAGCTTCTATACAGGCGCTTGGATGAGACCTTAATTAAGGCCATCTATAGGCGCACTCTATGAAGACGAAACTAGATCGTGTTTCTGACAGATGTTCAAGTAAAACTTATTCTTCATTTTATTTTCATTTATTGTTATCCTCCTGAAATTTCATTTTAAATAAAATCTCACAAACATTCGAATATGTATTGGGATATAAGTTTATACGATGAAGTAACTTTGATCGAAAACCAGATAAAAAGGAGAGGAATGTCGTCCGAGTATAAAGGAAGTGTTATGCTTGACAGAGAGCACGTGGGGCTACGGACCCGAGGATCACAGCATGGTGCCGTGTTCTTTCAGCGCCTTATTCGCAATTCATTGCCACCAGATTCAGATTTATTGAGCCATTGTAAGGTGTGAATAATTTTCGACCATGTAGATTCGATTCAGTGTTTTCAAGAGACAAAGTTGCGGTAGTTACGATAAGATGATATAGTTTCATAATTCGAACGAAGAAAAAAAAGGTTCACTTTGAAGAATCATCAATGACAGTTGGACAAGCGACTCAGAAACAAGGTGCTGAGCGTTGAAAAATTGAGGAAAGATTGTGTGAATAATAATGAAAAAGAAAAAGTTGACTTGTTTGCTCGCAGAAGCAAAGCGAGAGAGAGAGAGAGAGAGAGAGAGAGAGAAGAGTAATTGCCTAGAACGACAATAGCGCAGGCATGACAACAATGGTTGCGCAAGTATAAGACCCATTGAAGTTGGGAGGGAGAGAGAGAGCTCGTAAAGCGGGCAAATCTCTTTAGGAGAAAATAGTGGAGTGGCGGCGAGAGGGAGAGAGAGTGAGTGAGCGAGTGGCGCATTCACGTGCGCGCGGCCGGGCCAAATTGATGAAGTTGTCGCCGAAGAACGAGCAAACGTGGGCAATCGGCACGACTGGCTTGATGGACTGGACGAAGGCGATTCGCGGTGACTCGTCGCGGCCATTCCTGCAGCCGCAGCTCTCGTACTTTATACGAGCTCGAACCTCGCCGCTACTGCCGACCTCGCTGCTGCTGCTGTATGGGTAATAAGAGGCAGAGGGGTGAGACGAGCTAGCTGCGAGTTGTGAGAAGAGCCGGACAGAAAACCCGTAAACCGTCTGCAGACGAAAGAGGGGATCCCCACGCGCGTATGTATGTATGTGTGTGTGGGCGCAACCGAGGCTCGAAAGGATCGAAGTGCTCCCGGGCGAGAGCCAGAGAGAGAAAGCAACGAGAGCCTGCTTGCTTGCTTCCCCGCTGCCCCTTTTGCCCGGGGAGTGCTAGTTACGTACCAGCCTCCTCTCTTACGGCCTCCTTATACTCTCTCTCTCTCTCTCTCTACTTATGCTCATGGAAATACCATTTCGTTCCCGCCAAATTAATCAATCTCGTTCGTCATGCTCTTACGTGGGCGCAATCGGAGAAACCATTCAATTTTATAACCAACCATCAAATTTGTCAAACACTATGATTCACCAGCTATTTTTAGTGTCTGTGAAGGACAATGAGTAAAAAATTAGATTTTTCAACAATTTTCCCTTCCAAAGAGTTGTTAAAAGTAAAAAAAAAAGCACTCTCACAATGCATACTGAAAACAATGCGAGCGCGCGCGAGAGTTGCGAAAGAACATTTTCACGTGAAATTCATCTCCCTCTCTCTCGATGATTTTATTCAGCGAACTAGCGTAGCGCGGATGTGAAGTTACGGTATATATATATATACGCGATGTCGCGTTTTCAAACTTTCATCGGATTTCTTTTAGAAAAATTCAACGCCCTGTGCCACGCAGCATACAGCGACAACGCAACTCCATATTCACTAGCGAGATATTCGTCAAGCGCGCGCGGTGTCGCGCTGCTCGCGAGCCTTAAAACAAACACGAAAAGCTCGAGAGCGCGTAGAGACCGACATAACGGAAAAAAATTTTTTTTTTTACTTTCTTCTCTTTTTTTTGCGTTCGCCACTTTTGAACAGTGGCCGTTCGCTACTCGCTGCTGAAGTAATTACGTGCTCTCTAGCTGTAGAGCACAAAAGGTCGATCGAGTCGTTGTGCAGGTGGGTTGGTGTATCGGTTCTTTTTTGTTCTATTCTGTCGAGAGAGAGAGAGAGAGAGAGAGACAGAGAGAACGCGTTTCCGCGCGTCATGCATCCTCGGTGCTTGCCGCTGCAAGCTCTCTCGAGTGCGATGACAAAGTTTTCGTTTGAATGCAATTTTGATGGTAAAAGCTCTCGATACGCCGACGCTCGACGCTGTCGACAGGTAAAAACATAGGAGACACGCGTAACGAGAGAAAGAGAGCGAGAGAGAGAGAGAGACGTGTGTAGAGGGAAAGAGCAGGTGGCCTGTGCTCGGGAAAATTGGCTTCGCCGAAGGGAGTAACGAAGCGAGCGAGCCAAGGCCGAAAAGGAACTAGAAGGCTTGAAAATAAATTTCCAGAGGACGCATTGTGCGTTGCCACGGCCAAGAGGGTTAATGAGTGCAAAAGGCTACGTACGTACGTACGTGTGTGTGTGTGTGTGTGTGTGTGCGTGCGTGCGTGCGTGCGTGCGTGTGTGTGTGTGTGTGTGTGTGTGTGTGTG